>JACSYO010001637.1:0-27332 GCA_016806645.1 Ophiodon elongatus
TTCCATCACCTTTCTGGCTTAAAAATGAATTTTCAGTTTTTATGGTCTCAAAACGCGTTTCAACCTGCGAACAGGCCAAAAGTGGATTTTGTTATAAAATAAACAGTTTACTTGATATTCCTCTATAACATCTCCCAGAAGAGCGAAATATCAAGGTTCATGTTATATTCATGAATACATGATGTTTTAATCACCTTTCTGCCTTAAAAAATAATTTTCAGTTTTTATGGTCTCAAAATGCGTTTCAGCCTGCGAAGAGGCCAAAAGTGGATTTTGTTGTAAAATACACAGTTTACTTGATATTCCTCTATAACGTCTCCCAGAATAGAAGACTTTCAAGCTTCATGTTGTGTACATGAATATTTGATGTTTCCATCACCTTTCTGGCTTAAAAAATAATTTTCAGTTTTTATGGTCTCAAAAGGAGTTTCAGACTGCGAAGAGGCCAAACGTGGATTTTGTTGTAAAATACACAGTTTACTTGATATTCCTCTATAACGTCACCCAATATAGCAGACTTTCAAGCTTCATGTTGCGTACATGAATATAAGATGTTTCCATCACTTGTCTGCCTGAAAAAAAGAATTTTCATTTTTTATGGTCTCAAAACGCTTTTCAGCCTGCGAAGAGGCCAAAAGTGGATTTTGTTTCAAAATACACAGTTTACTTGATTTTCATCTATAACATCTCCCAGACGTGCTAACTTTCAAGGTTCATGTTATATTCATGAATACATGATGTTTGAATCAACTTTCTGCCTTAAAAAATAATTTTCAGTTTTTATGGTCTCAAAATGCGTTTCAGCCTGCGAACAGGCCAAAAGTGGATTTTGTTGTAAAATACACAGTTTACTTGATATTCCTCTATAACGTCTCCCAGAATAGAAGACTTTCAAGCTTCATGTTGTGTACATGTATATTTGATGTTTCCATCACCTTTCTGGCTTAAAAAATAATTTTCAGTTTTTATGGTCTCAAAAGGAGTTTCAGACTGCGAAGAGGCCAAACGTGGATTTTGTTGTAAAATACACAGTTTACTTGAGATTCCTCTATAACGTCACCCAATATAGCAGACTTTCAAGCTTCATGTTGCGTACATGAATATATGATGTTTCCATCACTTGTCTGCCTGAAAAAAGAATTTTCAGTTTTTATGGTCTCAAAACGCTTTTCAGCCTGCGAAGAGGCCAAAAGTGGATTTTGTTTCAAAATACACAGTTTACTTGATTTTCCTCAAAACATTGTCCCAGAACAGCAGACTCTCAAGTTTCATGTTAATTTCATGAATACATGACGTTTTCATCACTTTTCTGCCTTAAAGCTGCATTTCCACGTTGTATGCTCTCAAAAGAGTTTTCGGCTGGGAAGAGGCCAAAAGTTGAATTTGGTGAAAAATACACAGTTTACTTGATTTTCCTCAAAAAATTGTCCCAGAACAGCAGACTCTCATGTTTCATGTTAACTTCATGAATACATGATGTTCTCATCATTTTTCTGACTTAAAGCTGCATTTTCAGTATTCATGGTCTGAAAAGACGTTTCGGCTGGGACGAGGCCAAAAGTGGATTTTGTTGAAAAATACACAGTTTACTTAATTTTCCTCAAAACATTGTCCCAGAACAGAAGACTCTCAAGTTTCAAGTTAATTTCATGAATACATGACGTTTTCATTACTATTCTGACTTAAAGCTGCATTTTCAGTATTAATGGTCTGAAAAGAAGTTTCGGCTGGCAAGAGACTAAGAGTGGATTTTGTTGAAAAATACAAAGTTCACTTGATTTTCCTCAAAACCTTGTCCAAGAACAGCAGACTCTCAAGTTTCAAGTTAATTTCATGAATACATGATGTTCTCATGACTTTTCTGCCTTAAAGCTGCATTTTCAGTATTCATGGTCTGAAAAGACATTTCTGCTGGCAAGAGGCCAAAACTGGATTTTTTTGAAAAATACACAGTTTACTTGATTTTCCTCAAAAAATAGGCCTAATACAGCAGACTCTCACGTTTCATGTTAATTTCATGAATACATGACTTTTTCATTAATTTTCTGCCTTAAAGCTGCATTTCCACTTTGTATGCTCTTATAAGACGTTTTGGTTGGGAAGAGTCCAAAAGTGGATTTTGCTGAAAAATACAGAGTTTACTTGATTTTCCTCAAAACATTGTCCCAGAACAGCAGACTCTCAAGTTTCAAGTTAATTTCATGAATAAATGATGTTCTCATCACTTTTCTGCCTTAAAGCTGAATTTCCACGTTGTATGGTCTTAAAAGAGGTTTCGGCTGGGAAGAGGCCAAAGGTGGATTTTGTTGAAAAATACACAGTTTACTTGATTTTCCTCAAAAAATTGGCCTAATACAGCAGACTCTCACGTTTCATTTTAATTTCATGAATACGTGACATTCTCCTCATTTTTCTGCCTTAAAGCTGCATTTTCACTATTTTTGTGGTCTGAAAAGACGTTTCGGCTGGCAAGAGGCCAAGAGTGGATTTTGTTGAAAAATACACAGAGTTACTTGATTTTCTTCAAAACATTGTCCCAGAACAGCAGACTCTCAAGTTTCATGTTAATTTCATGAGTACATGACGTTTTCATTAATATTCTGCCTTAAAGCTGCATTTCCACGTTGTAAACTCTTAAAAGACATTTCGGCTGGCAAGAGGCCAATAGTGGATTTTGTTGAAAAATACACCGAGTTACTTGATTTTCCTCAAAACATTGTCCCAGAACAGCAAACTCTCAAGTTTCAAGTTAATTTCATGAATAAATGATGTTCTCATCACTTTTCTGCCTTAAAGCTGCATTTCCACGTTGTATGCTCTTAAAAGACGTTTAGTCTGACAAGAGGCCAAAAGTGGATTTTGTTGAAAAATATACAGTTTACTTGATTTTCCTCAAAAAATTGTCCCAGAACAGCAGACTCTCATGTTTCATGTTAACTTCATGAATACATGATGTTCTCATCATTTTTCTGCCTTAAAGCTGCATTTTCAGTATTCATGGTCTGAAAAGACGTTTCGGCTGGGAAGAGGCCAAAAGTGGATTTTGTTGAAAAATACACAGTTTACTTAATTTTCCACAAAACATTGTCCCAGAACAGAAGACTCTCAAGTTTCAAGTTAATTTCATGAATACATGACGTTTTCATTACTATTCTGACTTAAAGCTGCATTTTCAGTATTAATGGTCTGAAAAGACGTTTCGGCTGGCAAGAGACTAAGAGTGGATTTTGTTGAAAAATACAAAGTTAACTTGATTTTCCTCAAAACCTTGTCCAAGAACAGCAGACTCTCAAGTTTCAAGTTAATTTCATGAATACATGATGTTCTCATGACTTTTCTGCCTTAAAGCTGCATTTTAAGTATTCATGGTCTGAAAAGACATTTCTGCTGGCAAGAGGCCAAAACTGGATTTTGTTGAAAAATACACCGAGTTACTTGATTTTCCTCAAAACATTGTCCCAGAACAGCAGACTCTCAAGTTTCATGTTAATTTCATGAATACATGACTTTTTCATTAATTTTCTGCCTTAAAGCTGTATTTCCACTTTGTATGCTCTTATAAGACGTTTTGGTTGGGAAGAGTCCAAAAGTGGATTTTGTTGAAAAATACAGAGTTTACTTGATTCTCCTCAAAACATTGTCCCAGAACAGCAGACTCTCAAGTTTCAAGTTAATTTCATGAATAAATGATGTTCTCATCACTTTTCTGCCTTAAAGCTGCATTTCCACGTTGTATGCTCTTAAAAGACGTTTTGTCTGACAAGAGGCCAAAAGTGGATTTTGTTGAAAAATATACAGTTTACTTGATTTTCCTCAAATTGTCCCAGAACAGCAGACTCTCATGTTTCATGTTAATTTCATGAATACATGATGTTCTCATCATTTTTCTGCCTTAAAGCTGCATTTTCAGTATTCATGCTCTGAAAAGACGTTTCGGCTGGGAAGAGGCCAAAAGTGGATTTTGTTGAAAAATACACAGTTTACTTGATTTTCCTCAAAACATTGTCCCAGAACAGCAGACTCTCAAGTTTCAAGTTAATTTCATGAATACATGACGTTTTCATTACTATTCTGACTTAAAGCTGCATTTTCAGTATTAATGGTCTGAAAAGACGTTTCGGCTGGCAAGAGGCCAAAAGTGGATTTTGTTGAAAAATACCAGTTACTTGATTTTCCTCAAAAAATTGTCCCAGAACAGCAGACTCTCATGTTTCATGTTAACTTCATGAATACATGATGTTCTCATCATTTTTCTGCCTTAAAGCTGCATTTTCAGTTTCATGGTCTGAAAAGACGTTTCGGCTGGGAAGAGGCCAAAAGTGGATTTTGTTGAAAAATACACAAGTTACTTGATTTTCCTCAAAACATTGTCCCAGAACAGAAGACTCTCAAGTTTCATGTTAATTTCATGAATATATGACGTTTTAATTACTATTCTGCCTTAAAGCTGCATTTCCACGTTGTATGCTCTTAAAAGACGTTTAGGCTGGCAAGAGGCCAAAAGTGGATTTTGTTGAAAAATACACAGTTACTTGATTTTCCTCAAAAATTGTCCCAGAACAGCAGACTCTCAAGTTTCATGTTAATTTCATGAATACATGATGTTCTCATCAATTTTCTGCCTTAAAGCTGCATTTTCAGTATTCATGGTCTGAAAAGACGTTTCTGCTGGCAAGAGGCCAAAAGTGGATTTTGTTGAAAAATACACAGTTTACTTGATTTTCCTCAAAACATTGTCCCAGAACAGCAGACTCTCAAGTTTCATGTTAATTTCATGAATACATGATGTTCTCATCACTTTTCTGCCTTAAAGCTGCATTTCCACTTGTATACTCTTAAAAGACGTTTCGGCTGGCAAGAGGCCAAAAGTGGATTTTGTTGAAAAATACACAGTTTACTTGATTTTCCTCAAAAAATTGTCCCAGAACAGCAGACTCTCAAGTTTCAAGTTAATTTCATGAATACATGACGTTTTCATTACTATTCTGACTTAAAGCTGCATTTTCAGTATTCATGGTCTGAAAAGACGTTTCGGCTGGCAAGAGGCCAAAAGTGGATTTTGTTGAAAAATACACAGTTTACTTGATTTTCCTCAAAACCTTGTCCCAGAACAGCAGACTCTCAAGTTTCAAGTTAATTTCATGAATACATGATGTTCTCATTACTTTTCTGCCTTAAAGCTGCATTTTCAGTATTCATGGTCTGAAAAGACATTTCTGCTGGCAAGAGGCCAAAACTGGATTTTGTTGAAAAATACACCGAGTTACTTGATTTTCCTCAAAACATTGTCCCAGAACAGCAGACTCTCAAGTTTCATGTTAATTTCATGAATACATGACTTTTTCATCAATTTTCTGCCTTAAAGCTGCATTTCCACTTTGTATGCTCTTATAAGACGTTTTGGTTGGGAAGAGTCCAAAAGTGGATTTTGTTGAAAAATACAGAGTTTACTTGATTTTCCTCAAAACATTGTCCCAGAACAGCAGACTCTCAAGTTTCAAGTTAATTTCATGAATAAATGATGTTCTCATCACTTTTCTGCCTTAAAGCTGCATTTCCACGTTGTATGCTCTTAAAAGACGTTTAGTCTGACAAGAGGCCAAAAGTGGATTTTGTTGAAAAATATACAGTTTACTTGATTTTCCTCAAAAAATTGTCCCAGAACAGCAGACTCTCAAGTTTCATGTTAATTTCATGAATACATGATGTTCTCATCACTTTTCTGCCTTAAAGCTGCATTTTCAGTATTCATGGTCTGAAAAGACGTTTCGGCTGGCAAGAGGCCAAAAGTGGATTTTGTTGAAAAATACACAGTTTACTTGATTTTCCTCAAAACATTGTCCCAGAACAGCAGACTCTCAAGTTTCATGTTAATTTCATGAGTACATGACGTTTTCATTAATATTCTGCCTTAAAGCTGCATTTCCACGTTGTATGCTCTTAAAAGACGTTTAGGCTGACAAGAGGCCAAAAGTGGATTTTGTTGAAAAATATACAGTTTACTTGATTTTCCTCAAAAAATTGTCCCAGAACAGCAGACTCTCATGTTTCATGTTAATTTCATGAATACATGATGTTCTCATCATTTTTCTGCCTTAAAGCTGCATTTTCAGTATTCATGGTCTGAAAAGACGTTTCGGCTGGCAAGAGGCCAAAAGTGGATTTTGTTGAAAAATACACAGTTTACTTGATTTTCCTCAAAACATTGTCCCAGAACAGCAGACTCTCAAGTTTCAAGTTAATTTCATGAATACATGACGTTCTCATCACTTTTCTGCCTTAAAGCTGCATTTTCAGTATTCATGGTCTGAAAAGACGTTTCGGCTGGCAAGAGGCCAAAAGTGGATTTTGTTGAAAAATACACAGTTACTTGATTTTCCTCAAAACATTGTCCCAGAACAGCAGACTCTCAAGTTTCAAGTTAATTTCATGAATACATGATGTTCTCATCACTTTTCTGCCTTAAAGCTGCATTTCCACATTGTAAGCTCTTAAAAGACGTTTCGGCTGGCAAGAGGCCAATAGTGGATTTTGTTGAAAAATACACAGAGTTACTTGATTTTCCTCAAAACATTGTCCCAGAACAGCAGACTCTCAAATTTCATGTTAATTTCATGAATACATGACTTTTTCATTAATTTTCTGCCTTAAAGCTGCATTTCCACTTTGTATGCTCTTATAAGACGTTTTGGTTGGGAAGAGTCCAAAAGTGGATTTTGTTGAAAAATACACAGTTTACCTAATTTTACTAAAAACATTGTCCCAGAACAGCAGACTCTCAAGTTTCATGTTATTTTCATGAATAAATGATGTTCTCATCACTTTTCTGCCTTAAAGCTGAATTTCCACGTTGTATGCTCTTAAAAGACGTTTCGGCTGGCAAGGTGCCAAAAGTGGATTTTGTTGAAAAATACAAAGTTTACTAGATTTTCCTCAAAACATTTTCCCAGAACAGCAGACTTTCAAGTTTCAAGTTAATTTCATTAATACATGATGTTCTCATCACTTTTCTGTCTTAAAGCTGCATTTCCACATTGTATGCTCTTAAAAGACGTTTCGGCTGGCATGAGGGCAAAAGTGGATTTTGTTGAAAAATACACAGTTTACTTGATCTTCCTCAAAAAATAGGCCTAGTACAGTAGACTCTCACGTTTCATTTTAATTTCATGAATACGTGACGTTCTCATCATTTTTCTGCCTTAAAGCTGCATTTTCAATATTTTCATGGTCTGAAAAGACGTTTCGGCTGGCAAGAGGCCAAGAGTGGATTTTGTTGAAAAATACACCGAGTTACTTGATTTTCTTCAAAACATTGTCACAGAACAGCAGACTCTCAAGTTTCATGTTAATTTCAAGAGTACATGACGTTTTCTTTACTATTCTGACTTAAAGCTGCATTTTCAGTCGTCATGGTCTGAAAAGACGTTTCGGCTGGCAAGAGGCCAAGAGTGGATTTTGTTGAAAAATACAGAGTTTACTTGATTTTCCTCCAAACATTGTCCCAGAACAGCAGACTCTCAATTTTAATGTTATTTTCATGAATACATGATGTTCTCATCATTTTTCTGAATTAAAGCTGCATTTCCACGTCGTATGCTCTTAAAAGACGTTTCGGCTGGCAAGGTGCCAAAAGTGGATTTTGTTGAAAAATACACAGTTTACTTGATTTTCCTCCAAACATTGTCCCAGAACAGCAGACTCTCAAGTTTCATGTTATTTTCATGAATACATGATGTTCTCATCATTTTTCTGAATTAAAGCTGCATTTCCACTTTGTATGCTCTTATAAGACGTTTCGGCTGGCATTTCAACAAAATCCACTTTTGGCCAAAAGTGGATTTTGTTGAAAAATACACAATTTACTTGATTTTCCTCTATAAAGTGAACCTGAACAGCTAACTTTTTAGTTTCATGTTATAATCATGAATATATGATGGAATATTCATGTTCATTTTTATATTCATGAAAACATGATGTTTCCATTTCTTTTCTACCATTCAGCTGCATTTTCAGTTTTTATGGTCTGAAAAGAAGTTTCGGCTGGGAAGAGGCCAAAAGTGGATTTTGTTGAAAAATACACAGTTTACTTGATTTTCCTCAAAACATTGTCCCAGAACAGCAGACTCTCAAGTTTAAAGTTAATTTCTTGAATAAATGATGTTCTCATCACTATTCTGCCTTAAAGCTGCATAACCACGTTTTATGCTTTTAAAAGACGTTTCGGTTGGGAAGAGGCCAAAAGTCGATTTTGTTGTAAAATACACAGTTTACTTGATATTCCTCTATAATGTCTCCCAGAATAGCAGACTTTTTAAGATTCATGTTATGTACAAGAATATATGATGTTTCCATCACTTTTCTGCCTGAAAAAATAATGTTCATTTTTTATGCTCTCAAAAGGCTTTTCAGCCTGCGAAGAGGCCAAAAGTGGATTTTGTTTAAAAATACACAGTTTACTTGATTTTCCTCTATAAAGTCTCCCAGTATAGCGGACTTTCAAGCTTCATGTTGTGTACATGAATATTTGA
Source organism: Ophiodon elongatus (assembly GCA_016806645.1). Lineage (NCBI taxonomy): Eukaryota > Metazoa > Chordata > Actinopteri > Perciformes > Hexagrammidae > Ophiodon > Ophiodon elongatus. Next base: position 8,529 of record JACSYO010001637.1, read on the forward strand.
TGTTTCCATCACCTTTCTGGCTTAAACAATAATTTTCAGTTTTTATGGTCTCAAAACGCGTTTCAGCCTGCGAACAGGCCAAAAGTGGATTTTGTTGTAAAATACACAGTTTACTTGATATTCCTCTATAACATCTCCCAGAAGACCGAACGTTCAAGGTTCATGTTATATTCATGAATACATGATGTTTGAATCAACTTTCTGCCTTAAAACATAATTTTCAGTTTTTATGGTCTCAAAACAAGTTTCAGCCTGCGAACAGGCCAAAAGTGGATTTTGTTGTAAAATACACAGTTTACTTGATATTCCTCTATAACGTCTCCCAGAATAGCAGACTTTCAAGCTTCATGTTGTGTACATGAATATTTGATGTTTCCATCACCTTTCTGGCTTAAAAATGAATTTTCAGTTTTTATGGTCTCAAAACGCGTTTCAGCCTGCGAAGAGGCCAAAAGTGGATTTTGTTTCAAAATACACAGTTTACTTGATATTCCTCTATAACATCTCCCAGAAGAGCGAACTTTCAAGGTTCATGTTATATTCATGAATACATGATGTTTGAATCACCTTTCTGCCTTAAAAAATAATTTTCAGTTTTTATGGTCTCAAAAGGAGTTTCAGACTGCGAAGAGGCCAAACGTGGATTTTGTTGTAAAATACACAGTTTACTTGATATTCCTCTATAACGTCACCCAATATAGCAGACTTTCAAGCTTCATGTTGCGTACATGAATATATGATGTTTCCATCACTTGTCTGCCTGAAAAAAGAATTTTCATTTTTTATGGTCTCAAAACGCTTTTCAGCCTGCGAAGAGGCCAAAAGTGGATTTTGTTTCAAAATACACAGTTTACTTGATTTTCCTCTATAACATCTCCCAGAAGAGCGAAATTTCAAGGTTCATGTTATATTCATGAATACATGATGTTTTAATCACCTTTCTGCCTTAAAAAATAATTTTCAGTTTTTATGGTCTCAAAATGCGTTTCAGCCTGCGAAGAGGCCAAAAGTGGATTTTGTTGTAAAATACACAGTTTACTTGATATTCCTCTATAACGTCTCCCAGTATAGCAGACTTTCAAGCTTCATGTTGTGTACATGAATATTTGATGTTTCCATCACCTTTCTGGCTTAAAAATGAATTTTCAGTTTTTATGGTCTCAAAACGCGTTTCAGCCTGCGAAGAGGCCAAAAGTGGATTTTGTTATAAAATACACAGTTTACTTGATATTCCTCTATAACATCTCCCAGAAGAGCTAACTTTCAAGGTTCATGTTATATTCATGAATACATGATGTTTTAATCACCTTTCTGCCTTAAAAAATAATTTTCAGTTTTTATGGTCTCAAAATGCGTTTCAGCCTGCGAAGAGGCCAAAAGTGGATTTTGTTGTAAAATACACAGTTTACTTGATATTCCTCTATAACGTCTCCCAGAATAGAAGACTTTCAAGCTTCATGTTGTGTACATGAATATTTGATGTTTCCATCACCTTTCTGGCTTAAAAAATAATTTTCAGTTTTTATGGTCTCAAAAGGAGTTTCAGACTGCGAAGAGGCCAAACAGTGGATTTTGTTGTAAAATACACAGTTTACTTGATATTCCTCTATAACGTCACCCAATATAGCAGACTTTCAAGCTTCATGTTGTACATGAATATATGATGTTTCCATCACTTGTCTGCCTGAAAAAAGAATTTTCATTTTTTATGGTCTCAAAACGCTTTTCAGCCTGCGAAGAGGCCAAAAGTGGATTTTGTTTCAAAATACACAGTTTACTTGATTTTCATCTATAACATCTCCCAGACGTGCTAACTTTCAAGGTTCATGTTATATTCATGAATACATGATGTTTGAATCACCTTTCTGCCTTAAAAAATTATTTTCAGTTTTTATGGTCTCAAAAGGAGTTTCAGACTGCGAAGAGGCCAAACGTGGATTTTGTTGTAAAATACACAGTTTACTTGATATTCCTCTATAACGTCACCCAATATAGCAGACTTTCAAGCTTCATGTTGCGTACATGAATATATGATGTTTCCATCACTTGTCTGCCTGAAAAAAGAATTTTCATTTTTTATGGTCTCAAAACGCTTTTCAGCCTGCGAAGAGGCCAAAAGTGGATTTTGTTTCAAAATACACAGTTTACTTGATTTTCCTCTATAACATCTCCCAGAAGAGCGAAATTTCAAGGTTCATGTTATATTCATGAATACATGATGTTTTAATCACCTTTCTGCCTTAAAAAATAATTTTCAGTTTTTATGGTCTCAAAATGCGTTTCAGCCTGCGAAGAGGCCAAAAGTGGATTTTGTTGTAAAATACACAGTTTACTTGATATTCCTCTATAACGTCTCCCAGTATAGCAGACTTTCAAGCTTCATGTTGTGTACATGAATATTTGATGTTTCCATCACCTTTCTGGCTTAAAAATGAATTTTCAGTTTTTATGGTCTCAAAACGCGTTTCAGCCTGCGAAGAGGCCAAAAGTGGATTTTGTTTCAAAATACACAGTTTACTTGATTTTCCTCTATAACATCTCCCAGACGTGCTAACTTTCAAGGTTCATGTTATATTCATGAATACATGATGTTTTAATCACCTTTCTGCCTTAAAAAATAATTTTCAGTTTTTATGGTCTCAAAATGCGTTTCAGCCTGCGAAGAGGCCAAAAGTGGATTTTGTTGTAAAATACACAGTTTACTTGATATTCCTCTATAACGTCTCCCAGAATAGAAGACTTTCAAGCTTCATGTTGTGTACATGAATATTTGATGTTTCCATCACCTTTCTGGCTTAAAAAATAATTTTCAGTTTTTATGGTCTCAAAAGGAGTTTCAGACTGCGAAGAGGCCAAACGTGGATTTTGTTGTAAAATACACAGTTTACTTGATATTCCTCTATAAAGTCACCCAATATAGCAGACTTTCAAGCTTCATGTTGCGTACATGAATATATGATGTTTCCATCACTTGTCTGCCTGAAAAAAGAATTTTCATTTTTTATGGTCTCAAAACGCTTTTCAGCCTGCGAAGAGGCCAAAAGTGGATTTTGTTTCAAAATACACAGTTTACTTGATTTTCATCTATAACATCTCCCAGACGTGCTAACTTTCAAGGTTCATGTTATATTCATGAATACATGATGTTTGAATCACCTTTCTGCCTTAAAAAATTATTTTCAGTTTTTATGGTCTCAAAAGGAGTTTCAGACTGCGAAGAGGCCAAACGTGGATTTTGTTGTAAAATACACAGTTTACTTGATATTCCTCTATAACGTCACCCAATATAGCAGACTTTCAAGCTTCATGTTGCGTACATGAATATATGATGTTTCCATCACTTGTCTGCCTGAAAAAAGAATTTTCATTTTTTATGGTCTCAAAACGCTTTTCAGCCTGCGAAGAGGCCAAAAGTGGATTTTGTTTCAAAATACACAGTTTACTTGATTTTCATCTATAACATCTCCCAGACGTGCTAACTTTCAAGGTTCATGTTATATTCATGAATACATGATGTTTGAATCAACTTTCTGCCTTAAAAAATAATTTTCAGTTTTTATGGTCTCAAAATGCGTTTCAGCCTGCGAAGAGGCCAAAAGTGGATTTTGTTGTAAAATACACAGTTTACTTGATATTCCTCTATAACGTCTCCCAGAATAGAAGACTTTCAAGCTTCATGTTGTGTACATGAATATTTGATGTTTCCATCACCTTTCTGGCTTAAAAATTAATTTTCAGTTTTTATGGTCTCAAAACGCGTTTCAGCCTGCGAACAGGCCAAAAGTGGATTTTGTTGTAAAATAAACAGTTTACTTGATATTCCTCTATAACGTCTCCCAGTATAGAAGACTTTCAAGCTTCATGTTGTGTACATGAATATTTGATGTTTCCATCACCTTTCTGGCTTAAAAAATAATTTTCAGTTTTTATGGTCTCAAAAGGAGTTTCAGACTGCGAAGAGGCCAAACGTGGATTTTGTTGTAAAATACACAGTTTACTTGATATTCCTCTATAACGTCACCCAATATAGCAGACTTTCAAGCTTCATGTTGCGTACATGAATATATGATGTTTCCATCACTTGTCTGCCTGAAAAAAGAATTTTCATTTTTTATGGTCTCAAAACGCTTTTCAGCCTGCGAAGAGGCCAAAAGTGGATTTTGTTTCAAAATACACAGTTTACTTGATTTTCATCTATAACATCTCCCAGACGTGCTAACTTTCAAGGTTCATGTTATATTCATGAATACATGATGTTTGAATCAACTTTCTGCCTTAGAAAATAATTTTCAGTTTTTATGGTCTCAAAATGCGTTTCAGCCTGCGAAGAGGCCAAAAGTGGATTTTGTTGTAAAATACACAGTTTACTTGATATTCCTCTATAACGTCTCCCAGAATAGAAGACTTTCAAGCTTCATGTTGTGTACATGAATATTTGATGTTTCCATCACCTTTCTGGCTTAAAAAATAATTTTCAGTTTTTATGGTCTCAAAAGGAGTTTCAGACTGCGAAGAGGCCAAACGTGGATTTTGTTGTAAAATACACAGTTTACTTGATATTCCTCTATAACGTCACCCAATATAGCAGACTTTCAAGCTTCATGTTGTGTACATGAATATATGATGTTTCCATCACTTGTCTGCCTGAAAAAAGAATTTTCATTTTTTATGGTCTCAAAACGCGTTTCAGCCTGCGAACAGGCCAAAAGTGGATTTTGTTATAAAATAAACAGTTTACTTGATATTCCTCTATAAAATCTCCCAGAAGAGCGAAATTTCAAGGTTCATGTTATATTCATGAATACATGATGTTTTAATCACCTTTCTGCCTTAAAAAATAATTTTCAGTTTTTATGGTCTCAAAATGTGTTTCAGCCTGCGAAGAGGCCAAAAGGTGATTTTGTTGTAAAATACACAGTTTACTTGATATTCCTCTATAACGTCTCCCAGTATAGCAGACTTTCAAGCTTCATGTTGTGTACATGAATATTTGATGTTTCCATCACCTTTCTGGCTTAAAAATGAATTTTCAGTTTTTATGGTCTCAAAACGCGTTTCAACCTGCGAACAGGCCAAAAGTGGATTTTGTTATAAAATAAACAGTTTACTTGATATTCCTCTATAACATCTCCCAGAAGAGCGAAATATCAAGGTTCATGTTATATTCATGAATACATGATGTTTTAATCACCTTTCTGCCTTAAAAAATAATTTTCAGTTTTTATGGTCTCAAAATGCGTTTCAGCCTGCGAAGAGGCCAAAAGTGGATTTTGTTGTAAAATACACAGTTTACTTGATATTCCTCTATAACGTCTCCCAGTATAGAAGACTTTCACGCTTCATGTTGTGTACATGAATATTTGATGTTTCCATCACCTTTCTGGCTTAAAAAATAATTTTCAGTTTTTATGGTCTCAAAAGGAGTTTCAGACTGCGAAGAGGCCAAACGTGGATTTTGTTGTAAAATACACAGTTTACTTGATATTCCTCTATAACGTCACCCAATATAGCAGACTTTCAAGCTTCATGTTGCGTACATGAATATATGATGTTTCCATCACTTGTCTGCCTGAAAAAAGAATTTTCAGTTTTTATGGTCTCAAAACGCTTTTCAGCCTGCGAAGAGGCCAAAAGTGGATTTTGTTTCAAAATACACAGTTTACTTGATTTTCATCTATAACATCTCCCAGACGTGCTAACTTTCAAGGTTCATGTTATATTCATGAATACATGATGTTTGAATCAACTTTCTGCCTTAAAAAATAATTTTCAGTTTTTATGGTCTCAAAATGCGTTTCAGCCTGCGAAGAGGCCAAAAGTGGATTTTGTTGTAAAATACACAGTTTACTTGATATTCCTCTATAACGTCTCCCAGTATAGCAGACTTTCAAGCTTCATGTTGTGTACATGAATATTTGATGTTTCCATCACCTTTCTGGCTTAAAAAATAATTTTCAGTTTTTATGGTCTCAAAAGGAGTTTCAGACTGCGAAGAGGCCAAACGTGGATTTTGTTGTAAAATACACAGTTTACTTGATATTCCTCTATAACGTCACCCAATATAGCAGACTTTCAAGCTTCATGTTGCGTACATGAATATATGATGTTTCCATCACTTGTCTGCCTGAAAAAAGAATTTTCAGTTTTTATGGTCTCAAAACGCTTTTCAGCCTGCGAAGAGGCCAAAAGTGGATTTTGTTTCAAAATACACAGTTTACTTGATTTTCCTCAAAACATTGTCCCAGAACAGCAGACTCTCAAGTTTCATGTTAATTTCATGAATACATGATGTTCTCATCACTTTTCTGCCTTAAAGCTGCATTTCCACGTTGTATGCTCTTAAAAGACGTTTAGTCTGACAAGAGGCCAAAAGTGGATTTTGTTGAAAAATATAGTTTACTTGATTTTCCTCAAAAAATTGTCCCAGAACAGCAGACTCTCATGTTTCATGTTAACTTCATGAATACATGATGTTCTCATCATTTTTCTGCCTTAAAGCTGCATTTTCAGTATTCATGGTCTGAAAAGACGTTTCGGCTGGGAAGAGGCCAAAAGTGGATTTTGTTGAAAAATACACAGTTTACTTAATTTTCCTCAAAACATTGTCCCAGAACAGAAGACTCTCAAGTTTCAAGTTAATTTCATGAATACATGACGTTTTCATTACTATTCTGACTTAAAGCTGCATTTTCAGTATTAATGGTCTGAAAAGACGTTTCGGCTGGCAAGAGACTAAGAGTGGATTTTGTTGAAAAATACAAAGTTCACTTGATTTTCCTCAAAACATTGTCCCAGAACAGCAGACTCTCAAGTTTCAAGTTAATTTCATGAATACATGATGTTCTCATGACTTTTCTGCCTTAAAGCTGCATTTTCAGTATTCATGGTCTGAAAAGACATTTCTGCTGGCAAGAGGCCAAAAGTGGATTTTGTTGAAAAATACACCGAGTTACTTGATTTTCCTCAAAACATTGTCCCAGAACAGCAGACTCTCAAGTTTCATGTTAATTTCATGAATACATGACGTTTTCATTAATTTTCTGCCTTAAAGCTGCATTTCCACTTTGTATGCTCTTATAAGACGTTTTGGTTGGGAAGAGTCCAAAAGTGGATTTTGTTGAAAAATACAGAGTTTACTTGATTTTCCTCAAAACATTGTCCCAGAACAGCAGACTCTCAAGTTTCAAGTTAATTTCATGAATAAATGATGTTCTCATCACTTTTCTGCCTTAAAGCTGAATTTCCACGTTGTATGGTCTTAAAAGACGTTTCGGCTGGGAAGAGGCCAAAGGTGGATTTTGTTGAAAAATACACAGTTTACTTGATTTTCCTCAAAAAATAGGCCTAATACAGCAGACTCTCACGTTTCATTTTAATTTCATGAATACGTGACATTCTCCTCATTTTTCTGCCTTAAAGCTGCATTTTCACTATTTTTGTGGTCTGAAAAGACGTTTCGGCTGGCAAGAGGCCAAGAGTGGATTTTGTTGAAAAATACACAGAGTTACTTGATTTTCTTCAAAACATTGTCCCAGAACAGCAGACTCTCAAGTTTCATGTTAATTTCATGAGTACATGACGTTTTCATTAATATTCTGCCTTAAAGCTGCATTTCCACGTTGTAAACTCTTAAAAGACATTTCGGCTGGCAAGAGGCCAATAGTGGATTTTGTTGAAAAATACACCGAGTTACTTGATTTTCCTCAAAACATTGTCCCAGAACAGCAAACTCTCAAGTTTCAAGTTAATTTCATGAATAAATGATGTTCTCATCACTTTTCTGCCTTAAAGCTGCATTTCCACGTTGTATGCTCTTAAAAGACGTTTAGTCTGACAAGAGGCCAAAAGTGGATTTTGTTGAAAAATATACAGTTTACTTGATTTTCCTCAAAAAATTGTCCCAGAACAGCAGACTCAAGTTTCATGTTAATTTCATGAATACATGATGTTCTCATCACTTTTCTGCCTTAAAGCTGCATTTCCACGTTGTATGCTCTTAAAAGACGTTTCGGCTGGGAAGAGGCCAAAAGTGGATTTTGTTGAAAAATACACAGTTTACTTGATTTTCCTCAAAACATTGTCCCAGAACAGCAGACTCTCAAGTTTCAAGTTAATTTCATGAATACATGACGTTTTCATTACTATTCTGACTTAAACTGCATTTTCAGTATTAATGGTCTGAAAAGACGTTTCGGCTGGCAAGAGACTAAAAGTGGATTTTGTTGAAAAATACACAGTTTACTTGATTTTCCTCAAAACATTGTCCCAGAACAGCAGACTCTCAAGTTTCAAGTTAATTTCATGAATACATGATGTTCTCATGACTTTTCTGCCTTAAAGCTGCATTTTCAGTATTCATGGTCTGAAAAGACATTTCTGCTGGCAAGAGGCCAAAACTGGATTTTGTTGAAAAATACACAGTTACTTGATTTTCCTCAAAACATTGTCCCAGACAGCAGACTCTCAAGTTTCATGTTAATTTCATGAATACGACTTTTTCATTAATTTTCTGCCTTAAAGCTGTATTTCCACTTGTATCTTATAAGACGTTTTGGTTGGGAAGAGTCCAAAAGTGGATTTTGTTGAAAAATACAGAGTTTACTTGATTTTCCTCAAAACATTGTCCCAGAACAGCAGACTCTCAAGTTTCAAGTTAATTTCATGAATAAATGATGTTCTCATCACTTTTCTGCCTTAAAGCTGCATTTCACGTTGTATGCTCTTAAAAGACGTTTTGTCTGACAAGAGGCCAAAAGTGGTTTTGTTGAAAAATATACAGTTTACTTGATTTTCCTCAAATTGTCCCAGAACAGCAGACTCTCATGTTTCATGTTAACTCATGAATACATGATGTTCTCATCATTTTTCTGCCTTAAAGCTGCATTTTCAGTATTCATGGTCTGAAAAGACGTTTCGGCTGGGAAGAGGCCAAAAGTGGATTTTGTTGAAAAATACACAGTTTACTTAATTTTCCTCAAAACATTGTCCCAGAACAGAAGACTCTCAAGTTTCAAGTTAATTTCATGAATACATGACGTTTTCATTACTATTCTGACTTAAAGCTGCATTTTCAGTATTAATGGTCTGAAAAGACGTTTCTGCTGGCAAGAGGCCAAAACTGGATTTGTTGAAAAATACGAGTTTCCAGTTTTCCTCAAAACATTGTCCCAGAACAGCAGACTCTCAAGTTTCAAGTTAATTTCATGAATAAGTGACGTTCTCATCATTTTTCTGCCTTAAAGCTGATTTTCAATATTTTATGGTCTGAAAAGACGTTTCGGCTGGCAAGAGGCCAAGAGTGGATTTTGTTGAAAAATACACCGAGTTACTTGATTTTCTTCAAAACATTGTCCCAGAACAGCAGACTCTCAAGTTTCATGTTAATTTCATGAGTACATGACGTTTTCATTAATATTCTGCCTTAAAGCTGCATTTCCACGTTGTATGCTCTTAAAAGACGTTTAGTCTGACAAGAGGCCAAAAGTGGATTTTGTTGAAAAATATACAGTTTACTTGATTTTCCTCATAAATTGTCCCAGAACAGAAGACTCTCAAGTTTCAAGTTAATTTCATGAATACATGATGTTCTCATCACGTTTCTGCCTTAAAGCTGCATTTTCAGTATTCATGGTCTGAAAAGACATTTCTGCTGGCAAGAGGCCAAAACTGGATTTTGTTGAAAAATACACAGTTTACTTGATTTTCTGCAAAACATTGTCCTAGAACAGCAGACTCTCAAGTGTCATGTTAATTTCATGAATATATGATGTTTTCATCACTTTTCTGCCTTAAAGCTCTATTTCCACGTTGTATACTCTTAAAACACGTTTCGGCTGGCATGAGGCCAAAAGTGGATTTTGTTGAAAATTACACAGTTTACTTGATTTTCCTCAAATAATAGTCCCAGTACAGCAGCCTCTCATGTTTCATGTTAATTTCATGAATACATGATTTTCTCATCATTTTTCTGCCTTAAAGCTGCATTTTCAGTATTCATGGTCTGAAAAGACGTTTCGGCTGGCAAGAGGCCAAAAGTGGATTTTGTTGAAAATTACACAGTTTACTTGATTTTCCTCAAAACATTGTCCCAGAACAGCAGACTTTCAATTTTCAAGTTAATTTCATGAATAAATGATGTTCTCATCACTTTTCTGCCTTAAAGCTGCATTTTCAGTATTCATGGTCTGAAAAGACATTTCTGCTGGCAAGAGGCCAAAACTGGATTTTGTTGAAAAATACACCGAGTTACTTGATTTTCCTCAAAACATTGTCCCAGAACAGCAGACTCTCAAGTTTCATGTTAATTTCATGAATACATGACTTTTTCATTAATTTTCTGCCTTAAAGCTGCATTTCCACTTTGTATGCTCTTATAAGACGTTTTGGTTGGGAAGAGTCCAAAAGTGGATTTTGTTGAAAAATACAGAGTTTACTTGATTTTCCTCAAAACATTGTCCCAGAACAGCAGACTCTCAAGTTTCAAGTTAATTTCATGAATAAATGATGTTCTCATCACTTTTCTGCCTTAAAGCTGCATTTCCACGTTGTATGCTCTTAAAAGACGTTTAGTCTGACAAGAGGCCAAAAGTGGATTTTGTTGAAAAATATACAGTTTACTTGATTTTCCTCAAAAAATTGTCCCAGAACAGCAGACTCTCATGTTTCATGTTAACTTCATGAATACATGATGTTCTCATCATTTTTCTGCCTTAAAGCTGCATTTTCAGTATTCATGGTCTGAAAAGACGTTTCGGCTGGGAAGAGGCCAAAAGTGGATTTTGTTGAAAAATACACAGTTTACTTAATTTTCCTCAAAACATTGTCCCAGAACAGCAGACTCTCAAGTTTCATGTTAATTTCATGAGTACATGACGTTTTCATTAATATTCTGCCTTAAAGCTGCATTTCCACGTTGTATGCTCTTAAAAGACGTTTAGGCTGACAAGAGGCCAAAAGTGGATTTTGTTGAAAAATACACAGTTTACTTGATTTTCCTCAAAAAATTGTCCCAGAACAGCAGACTCTCATGTTTCATGTTAACTTCATGAATACATGATGTTCTCATCATTTTTCTGCCTTAAAGCTGCATTTTCAGTATTCATGGTCTGAAAAGACGTTTCGGCTGGCAAGAGGCCAAAAGTGGATTTTGTTGAAAAATACACAGTTTACTTGATTTTCCTCAAAACATTGTCCCAGAACAGCAGACTCTCAAGTTTCAAGTTAATTTCATGAATACATGCCGTTTTCATTACTATTCTGACTTAAAGCTGCAATTTCAGTATTCATGGTCTGAAAAGACGTTTCGGCTGGCAAGAGGCCAATAGTGGATTTTGTTGAAAAATACACAGTTTACTTGATTTTCCTCAAAACATTGTCCCAGAACAGCAGACTTTCAAGTTTCAAGTTAATTTCATTAATACATGATGTTCTCATCACTTTTCTGCCTTAAAGCTGCATTTCCACATTGTAAGCTCTTAAAAGACGTTTCGGCTGGCAAGAGGCCAATAGTGGATTTTGTTGAAAAATACACAGAGTTACTTGATTTTCCTCAAAACATTGTCCCAGAACAGCAGACTCTCAAATTTCATGTTAATTTCATGAATACATGACTTTTTCATTAATTTTCTGCCTTAAAGCTGCATTTCCACTTTGTATGCTCTTATAAGACGTTTTGGTTGGGAAGAGTCCAAAAGTGGATTTTGTTGAAAAATACACAGTTTACCTAATTTTACTAAAAACATTGTCCCAGAACAGCAGACTCTCAAGTTTCATGTTATTTTCATGAATAAATGATGTTCTCATCACTTTTCTGCCTTAAAGCTGAATTTCCACGTTGTATGCTCTTAAAAGACGTTTCGGCTGGCAAGGTGCCAAAAGTGGATTTTGTTGAAAAATACAAAGTTTACTAGATTTTCCTCAAAACATTTTCCCAGAACAGCAGACTTTCAAGTTTCAAGTTAATTTCATTAATACATGATGTTCTCATCACTTTTCTGTCTTAAAGCTGCATTTCCACATTGTATGCTCTTAAAAGACGTTTCGGCTGGCATGAGGGCAAAAGTGGATTTTGTTGAAAAATACACAGTTTACTTGATCTTCCTCAAAAAATAGGCCTAGTACAGTAGACTCTCACGTTTCATTTTAATTTCATGAATACGTGACGTTCTCATCATTTTTCTGCCTTAAAGCTGCATTTTCAATATTTTCATGGTCTGAAAAGACGTTTCGGCTGGCAAGAGGCCAAGAGTGGATTTTGTTGAAAAATACACCGAGTTACTTGATTTTCTTCAAAACATTGTCACAGAACAGCAGACTCTCAAGTTTCATGTTAATTTCAAGAGTACATGACGTTTTCTTTACTATTCTGACTTAAAGCTGCATTTTCAGTCGTCATGGTCTGAAAAGACGTTTCGGCTGGCAAGAGGCCAAGAGTGGATTTTGTTGAAAAATACAGAGTTTACTTGATTTTCCTCCAAACATTGTCCCAGAACAGCAGACTCTCAATTTTAATGTTATTTTCATGAATACATGATGTTCTCATCATTTTTCTGAATTAAAGCTGCATTTCCACGTCGTATGCTCTTAAAAGACGTTTCGGCTGGCAAGGTGCCAAAAGTGGATTTTGTTGAAAAATACACAGTTTACTTGATTTTCCTCCAAACATTGTCCCAGAACAGCAGACTCTCAAGTTTCATGTTATTTTCATGAATACATGATGTTCTCATCATTTTTCTGAATTAAAGCTGCATTTCCACTTTGTATGCTCTTATAAGACGTTTCGGCTGGCATTTCAACAAAATCCACTTTTGGCCAAAAGTGGATTTTGTTGAAAAATACACAATTTACTTGATTTTCCTCTATAAAGTGAACCTGAACAGCTAACTTTTTAGTTTCATGTTATAATCATGAATATATGATGGAATATTCATGTTCATTTTTATATTCATGAAAACATGATGTTTCCATTTCTTTTCTACCATTTAGCTGCATTTTCAGTTTTTATGGTCTGAAAAGAAGTTTCGGCTGGGAAGAGGCCAAAAGTGGATTTTGTTGAAAAATACACAGTTTACTTGATTTTCCTCAAAACATTGTCCCAGAACAGCAGACTCTCAAGTTTAAAGTTAATTTCTTGAATAAATGATGTTCTCATCACTATTCTGCCTTAAAGCTGCATAACCACGTTTTATGCTTTTAAAAGACGTTTCGGTTGGGAAGAGGCCAAAAGTCGATTTTGTTGTAAAATACACAGTTTACTTGATATTCCTCTATAATGTCTCCCAGAATAGCAGACTTTTTAAGATTCATGTTATGTACAAGAATATATGATGTTTCCATCACTTTTCTGCCTGAAAAAATAATGTTCATTTTTTATGCTCTCAAAAGGCTTTTCAGCCTGCGAAGAGGCCAAAAGTGGATTTTGTTTAAAAATACACAGTTTACTTGATTTTCCTCTATAAAGTCTCCCAGTATAGCGGACTTTCAAGCTTCATGTTGTGTACATGAATATTTGATGTTTCCATCACCTTTCTGGCTTAAACAATAATTTTCAGTTTTTATGGTCTCAAAACGCGTTTCAGCCTGCGAACAGGCCAAAAGTGGATTTTGTTGTAAAATACACAGTTTACTTGATATTCCTCTATAACATCTCCCAGAAGACCGAACGTTCAAGGTTCATGTTATATTCATGAATACATGATGTTTGAATCAACTTTCTGCCTTAAAACATAATTTTCAGTTTTTATGGTCTCAAAACAAGTTTCAGCCTGCGAACAGGCCAAAAGTGGATTTTGTTGTAAAATACACAGTTTACTTGATATTCCTCTATAACGTCTCCCAGTATAGCAGACTTTCAAGCTTCATGTTGTGTACATGAATATATGATGTTTCCATCACCTTTCTGGCTTAAAAATGAATTTTCAGTTTTTATGGTCTCAAAACGCGTTTCAGCCTGCGAACAGGCCAAAAGTGGATTTTGTTGTAAAATACACAGTTTACTTGATATTCCTCTATAACATCTCCCAGAAGAGCGAACTTTCAAGGTTCATGTTATATTCATGAATACATGATGTTTGAATCACCTTTCTGCCTTAAAAAATAATTTTCAGTTTTTATGGTCTCAAAAGGAGTTTCAGACTGCGAAGAGGCCAAACGTGGATTTTGTTGTAAAATACACAGTTTACTTGATATTCCTCTATAACGTCACCCAATATAGCAGACTTTCAAGCTTCATGTTGCGTACATGAATATATGATGTTTCCATCACTTGTCTGCCTGAAAAAAGAATTTTCATTTTTTATGGTCTCAAAACGCGTTTCAGCCTGCGAAGAGGCCAAAAGTGGATTTTGTTTCAAAATACACAGTTTACTTGATTTTCCTCTATAACATCTCCCAGAAGAGCGAAATTTCAAGGTTCATGTTATATTCATGAATACATGATGTTTTAATCACCTTTCTGCCTTAAAAATAATTTTCAGTTTTTATGGTCTCAAAATGCGTTTCAGCCTGCGAAGAGGCCAAAAGTGGATTTTGTTGTAAAATACACAGTTTACTTGATATTCCTCTATAACGTCTCCCAGTATAGCAGACTTTCAAGCTTCATGTTGTGTACATGAATATTTGATGTTTCCATCACCTTTCTGGCTTAAAAATGAATTTTCAGTTTTTATGGTCTCAAAACGCGTTTCAACCTGCGAACAGGCCAAAAGTGGATTTTGTTATAAAATAAACAGTTTACTTGATATTCCTCTATAACATCTCCCAGAAGAGCCAAATATCAAGGTTCATGTTATATTCATGAATACATGATGTTTTAATCACCTTTCTGCCTTAAAAAATAATTTTCAGTTTTTATGGTCTCAAAATGCGTTTCGCCTGCGAAGAGGCCAAAAGTGGATTTTGTTGTAAAATACACAGTTTACTTGATATTCCTCTATAACGTCTCCCAGAATAGAAGACTTTCAAGCTTCATGTTGTGTACATGAATATTTGATGTTTCCATCACCTTTCTGGCTTAAAAAATAATTTTCAGTTTTTATGGTCTCAAAGGAGTTCAGACTCGAAGAGGCCAAACGTGGATTTTGTTGTAAAATACCAGTTTACTTGATATTCCTCTATAAAGTCACCCAATATAGCAGACTTTCAAGCTTCTTTGTACATGAATATGATGTTTCCATCACTTGTCTGCCTGAAAGAATTTTCAGTTTTATGGTCTCAAAACGCTTTTCAGCCTGCGAAGAGGCCAAAAGTGGATTTTGTTTAAAATACACAGTTTACTTGATATTCATCTATAACATCTCCCAGACGTGCTAACTTTCAAGGTTCATGTTATATTCATGAATACATGATGTTTGAATCACCTTTCTGCCTTAAAAAATTATTTTCAGTTTTTATGGTCTCAAAAGGCTTTTCAGCCTGCGAAGATGCCAAAAGTGGATTTTGTTGTAAAATACACAGTTTACTTGATATTCCTCTATAACGTCTCCCAGAATAGCAGACTTTCAAGCTTCATGTTATGTACATGAATATATGATGTTTCCATCACTTTTCTGCCTGAAAAAAGAATTTTCATTTTTTATGGTCTCAAAACGCTTTTCAGCCTGCGAAGAGGCCAAAAGTGGATTTTGTTTCAAAATACACAGTTTACTTGATATTCCTCTATAACATCTCCCAGAAGAGCGAAATTTCAAGGTTCATGTTATATTCATGAATACATGATGTTTCAATCACCTTTCTGCCTTAAAAAATAATTTTCAGTTTTTATGGTCTCAAAATGCGTTTCAGCCTGCGAAGAGGCCAAAAGTGGATTTTGTTGTAAAATACACAGTTTACTTGATATTCCTCTATAACGTCTCCCAGAATAGCAGACTTTCAAGCTTCATGTTATGTACATGAATATTTGATGTTTCCATCACCTTTCTGGCAAAATGAATTTTCAGTTTTATGGTCTCAAAACGCGTTTCAGCCTGCGAAGAGGCCAAAAGTGGATTTTGTTTCAAAATACACAGTTTACTTGATTTTCATCTATAACATCTCCCAGACGTGCTAACTTTCAAGGTTCATGTTATATTCATGAATACATGATGTTTTAATCACCTTTCTGCCTAAAAAAATAATTTTCAGTTTTTATGGTCTCAAAATGCGTTTCAACCTGCGAAGAGGCCAAAAGTGGACTTTGTTGTAAAATACACAGTTTACTTGATATTCCTCTATAACGTCTCCCAGAATAGAAGACGTTCAAGCTTCATGTTGTGTACATGAATATTTGATGTTTCCATCACCTTTCTGGCTTAAAAAATAATTTTCAGTTTTTATGGTCTCAAAAGGAGTTTCAGACTGCGAAGAGGCCAAACGTGGATTTTGTTGTAAAATACACAGTTTACTTGATATTCCTCTATAAAGTCACCCAATATAGCAGACTTTCAAGCTTCATGTTGCGTACATGAATATATGATGTTTCCATCACTTGTCTGCCTGAAAAAAGAATTTTCATTTTTTATGGTCTCAAAACGCTTTTCAGCCTGCGAAGAGGCCAAAAGTGGATTTTGTTTCAAAATACACAGTTTACTTGATTTTCATCTATAACATCTCCCAGACGTGCTAACTTTCAAGGTTCATGTTATATTCATGAATACATGATGTTTGAATCACCTTTCTGCCTTAAAAAATTATTTTCAGTTTTTATGGTCTCAAAAGGAGTTTCAGACTGCGAAGAGGCCAAACGTGGATTTTGTTGTAAAATACACAGTTTACTTGATATTCCTCTATAACGTCACCCAATATAGCAGACTTTCAAGCTTCATGTTGCGTACATGAATATATGATGTTTCCATCACTTGTCTGCCTGAAAAAAGAATTTTCATTTTTTATGGTCTCAAAACGCTTTTCAGCCTGCGAAGAGGCCAAAAGTGGATTTTGTTTCAAAATACACAGTTTACTTGATTTTCATCTATAACATCTCCCAGACGTGCTAACTTTCAAGGTTCATGTTATATTCATGAATACATGATGTTTGAATCAACTTTCTGCCTTAAAAAATAATTTTCAGTTTTTATGGTCTCAAAATGCGTTTCAGCCTGCGAAGAGGCCAAAAGTGGATTTTGTTGTAAAATACACAGTTTACTTGATATTCCTCTATAACGTCTCCCAGTATAGTACAATGTCAAGCTTCATGTTGTGTACATGAATATTTGATGTTTCCATCACCTTTCTGGCTTAAAAATTAATTTTCAGTTTTTATGGTCTCAAAACTTGTTTCAGCCTGCGAACAGGCCAAAAGTGGATTTTGTTGTAAAATACACAGTTTACTTGATAATCCTCTATAACGTCTCCCAGTATTACAGACTTTCAAGGTTCATGTTGTGTACATGAATATTTGATGTTTCCATCACCTTTCTGGCTTAAAAATGAATTTTCAGTTTTTATGGTCTCAAAACGCGTTTCAGACTGCGAAGAGGCCAAACGTGGATTTTGTTGTAAAATACACAGTTTACTTGATATTCCTCTATAACGTCACCCAATATAGCAGACTTTCAAGCTTCATGTTGCGTACATGAATATATGATGTTTCCATCACTTGTCTGCCTGAAAAAAGAATTTTCAGTTTTTATGGTCTCAAAACGCTTTTCAGCCTGCGAAGAGGCCAAAAGTGGATTTTGTTTCAAAATACACAGTTTACTTGATTTTCATCTATAACATCTCCCAGACGTGCTAACTTTCAAGGTTCATGTTATATTCATGAATACATGATGTTTGAATCAACTTTCTGCCTTAAAAAATAATTTTCAGTTTTTATGGTCTCAAAATGCGTTTCAGCCTGCGAAGAGGCCAAAAGTGGATTTTGTTGTAAAATACACAGTTTACTTGATATTCCTCTATAACGTCTCCCAGTATAGAAGACTTTCACGCTTCATGTTGTGTACATGAATATTTGATGTTTCCATCACCTTTCTGGCTTAAAAAATAATTTTCAGTTTTTATGGTCTCAAAAGGAGTTTCAGACTGCGAAGAGGCCAAACGTGGATTTTGTTGTAAAATACACAGTTTACTTGATATTCCTCTATAACGTCACCCAATATAGCAGACTTTCAAGCTTCATGTTGCGTACATGAATATATGATGTTTCCATCACTTGTCTGCCTGAAAAAAGAATTTTCATTTTTTATGGTCTCAAAACGCTTTTCAGCCTGCGAAGAGGCCAAAAGTGGATTTTGTTTCAAAATACACAGTTTACTTGATTTTCCTCTATAACATCTCCCAGAAGAGCGAAATTTCAAGGTTCATGTTATATTCATGAATACATGATGTTTTAATCACCTTTCTGCCTTAAAAAATAATTTTCAGTTTTATGGTCTCAAAATGTGTTTCAGCCTGCGAAGAGGCCAAAAAGTGGACTTTGTTGTAAAATACACAGTTTACTTGATATTCCTCTATAACGTCTCCCAGTATAGCAGACTTTCAGAAGCTTCATGTTGTGTACATGAATATATGATGTTTCCATCACCTTTCTGGCTTAAAAATGAATTTTCAGTTTTTATGGTCTCAAAAGGCTTTTCATCCTGCTTACAGGCCAAAAGTGGATTTTGTTATAAAATACACAGTTTACTTGATATTCCTCTATAATGTCTCCCAGAATAGCAGACTTTCAAGCTTCAAGTTATGTACATGAATATTTGATGTTTACATCACTTTTCTACCTGAAAAAAGAATTTTCAGTTTTTATGGTCTCAAAAGGAGTTTCAGCCTGCGAAGAAGCCAAAAGTAGATTTTGTTGTAAAATACACAGTTTACTTGATATTCCTCTATAAC
>JACSYO010001638.1:0-30454 GCA_016806645.1 Ophiodon elongatus
TTTTGTTGCAAAATACACAGTTTACTTGATATTCCTCTATAAAGTCTCCCAGAAATGCAGACTATCAAGTTTCATGTTATGTACATGAATATATGATGTTTCCATCACTTTCTTGCCATACAGCTGCATTTTCAGTTTTTATGGTCTTAAAAGGCTTTTAAGCCTGCGAACAGTCCAAAAGTGGATTTTGTTGCAAAATACACAGTTTACTTGATATTCCTCTATAAAGTCTCCCAGAAATGCAGATGGTCAAGGTTCATGTTATGTTCACGAATAAATGATGTTTCCATTACTTTTCTGACTTTAAGCTGCATTTTCAGTTTTTATGGTCTTAAAATGCGTTTCAGTGCTGGGCCGAAAAGTGGATTTTGTTGCAAAATACACACTGTACTTGATATTCCTCTATAAAGTCTCTCAGAACATCAGACTATCAAGTTTCATGTTATGTACATGAATATATGATGTTTCCATCACTTTTTTGCCATACAGCTGAATTTTCAGTTTTTATGGTCTTAAAAGGCTTTTCAGCCTGCGAACAGTCCAAAAGTGGATTTTGTTGCAAAATACACAGTTTACTTGATATTCCTCTATAAAGTCTCCCAGAAATGCAGACTGTCAATGTTCATGTTATGTACATGAATATATGATGTTTCCATCACTTTTTTGCCATACAGCTGCATTTTCAGTTTTTATGGTCTTAAAAGGATTTTCAGCTGCGAACAGTCCAAAAGTGGATTTTGTTGCAAAATACACACTGTACTTGATATTCCTCTATAAAGTCTCTCAGAACAGCAGACTATCAAGTTTCATGTTATGTATATGAATATATGATGTTTCCATCACTTTTCTGCCTTACAGCTGAATTTTCAATTTTTATGGTCTTAAAATGCGTTTCAGCCTGCCAACAGGCCAAAAGTGGATTTTGTTGCAAAATACACAGTTTACTTGATTTTCCTCTATAAAGTCTCCCAGAACAGAAGATTTTCAAGGTTCATGTTATATTCATGAATACATGATGTTCTCGTCACTTTTCTGCCTTAAAGCTGCATTTGCAGTATTTATGGTCTGAAAAGATCTTTCAGGCTGGTTAGAGGCCAAAAGTGGAATTTGTTGAAAAATACACAGTTTACTTGATTTTCATCAATACACTGTCGCAGAGCAGCAGACTCTCAAGTTTCATGTTAATTTCATGAATACATGATGTTCTCATCACTTTTCTGACTTAAAGGTGCATTTTCTGTATTTATGTCCTGAAAAGATGTTTCAGGCTGGGAAGAGGCCAAAAGTGGAATTTGTTGAAAAATACACAGTTTACTTGATTTTCATCAATAAACTGTCGCAGAACAGCAGACTCTCAAGTTTCATGTTAATTTCATGAATACATGATGTTCTCATCACTTTTCTGCCTTAAAGCTGCATTTTCAGTTTTATGGTCTTAAAAGACGTTTCGGCTGGGAAGAGGCCAAAAGTGGATTTTGTTGAAAAATACACAGTTTACTTGATTTTCCTCTATAAAGTCTCCCAGAACAGCAGACTTTCAAGGTTCATGTTATATTCATAAATACATGATGTTCTAATCACTTTTCTGCCTTAAAGCTGCATTTTCAGTATTTATGGTCTGAAAAGACGTTTCGGCTGGGTCGAGGCCAAAAGTGGATTTTGCTGAAAAATACACAGTTTACTTGATTTTCCTCTATAAAGTCTCCCAGAACAGCAGACTTTCAAGGTTCATGTTATATTCATGAATACATAATGTTCTCATCACTTTTCTGCCTTAAAGGTGCATTTTCAGTATTTATGGTCTGAAAAGACATTTCGGCTGGGAAGAGGCCAAAAGTGGATTTTGTTGCAAAATACACAGTTTACTTGATTTCCCTCTATAAAGTCTCCCAGAACAGAAGATTTTCAAGGTTCATGTTATATTCATGAATACATGATGTTCTCATCACTTTTCTGACTTAAAGGTGCATTTTCAGTATTTATGGTCTGAAAAGACGTTTCTTCTGTTTCGAGGCCAAAAGTGGATTTTGTTGAAAAATATACAGTTTACTGGATTTTCCTCAATGCATTGTCTAAGAAGAGCAGACTCTCAAGTTTCATGTTAATTTCATGAATACATGATGTTCTCATCACTTTTCTGACTAAAAGCTGCATTTTCAGTATTTATTGTCTGAAAAGATGTTTCAGGCTGGTTAGAGGCCAAAAGTGGAATTTGTTGAAAAATACACAGTTTACTTGATTTTCCTCTATAAAGTCTCCTAGAACAGCAGACTTTCAAGGTTCATGTTATATTCATAAATACATGATGTTCAAGTCACTTTTCTGACTTAAAGCTGCATTTGCAGTATTTATGGTCTGAAAAGATCTTTCAGGCTGGTTAGAGGCCAAAAGTGGAATTTGTTGAAAAATACACAGTTTACTTGATTTTCATCAATACACTGTCGCAGAGCAGCAGACTCTCAAGTTTCATGTTAATTTCATGAATACATGATGTTCTCATCACTTTTCTGACTTAAAGCTGCATTTTCAGTATTTATGTCCTGAAAAGATGTTTCAGGCTGGGAAAAGGCCAAAAGTGGAATTTGTTGAAAAATACACAGTTTACTTGATTTTCATCAATACACTGTCGCAGAGCAGCAGACTCTCAATTTTCATGTTAATTTCATGAATACATGATGTTCTCATAATTTTTCTTCCTTCAGGCTGCATTTCCACGTTGTATGCTCTTAAAATACGTTTCGGCAGGGAAGAGGCCAAAAGTGGATTTTGCTGAAAAATACACAGTTTACTTGATTTTCCTCTGTAAAGTCTCCCAGAACAGCAGACTTTCAAGATTCATGTTATATTCATGACTACATAATGTTCTCATCACTTTTCTGCCTTAAAGCTGCATTTTCAGTATTTATGGTCTGAAAAGACATTTCGGCTGGGTAGAGGCCAAAAGTGGATTTTGTTGCAAAATACACAGTTTACTTGATTTTCCTCTATAAAGTCTCCCAGAACAGCAGACTTTCAAGGTTCATGTTATATTCATGAATAATTAATGTTATCATCACTTTTCTGCCTTAAAGCCGCATTTTCAGTATTTATGGTCTGAAAAGACATTTCGGCTGGTTAGAGGCCAAAAGTGGATTTTGTTGCAAAATACACAGTTTACTTGATTTCCCTCTATAAAGTCTCCCAGAACAGAAGATTTTCAAGGTTCATGTTATATTAATGAATACATGATGTTCTCATCACTTTTCTGCCTTCAGGCTGCATTTCCACGTTGTATGCTCTTAAAATATTTTTCTGTCTGTGAAGTTGCCAAAAGTGGATTTTGCTGAAAAATACACTTTACTTTATTTTCCTCAAAAGAATTTCCCAGAAAAGCAAACTTTCAAAATTTCATGTTAATTTCATGAATACATGATGTTCTCATCACTTTTCTGACTTACAGCTGCATTTGCAGTATTTATGGTCTGAAAAGATCTTTCAGGCTGGTTAGAGGCCAAAAGTGGAATTTGTTGAAAAATACACAGTTTACTTGATTTTCATCAATACACTGTCGCAGAGCAGCAGACTCTCAAGTTTCATGTTAATTTCATGAATACATGATGTTCTCATAATTTTTCTGCTTTAATTCCAAATTGTATGATCTTAAAATACTTTTCGGCAGGGAAGAGGCCAAAAGTGGATTTTGTTGAAAAATATACAGTTTACTTGATTTTCCTCTATAAAGTCTCCCAGAACAGCAGACTTTCAAGGTTCATGTTATATTCATAAATATATGATGTTCTAATCACTTTTCTGCCTTAAAGCTGCATTTTCAGTATTTATGGTCTGAAAAGACATTTCGGCTGGGTAGAGGCCAAAAGTGGATTTTGTTGCAAAATACACAGTTTACTTGATTTTCCTCTATAAAGTCTCCCAGAACAGCAGACTTTCAAGGTTCATGTTATATTCATGAATAATTAATGTTATCATCACTTTTCTGCCTTAAAGCCGCATTTTCAGTATTTATGGTCTGAAAAGACATTTCGGCTGGTTAGAGGCCAAAAGTGGATTTTGTTGCAAAATACACAGTTTACTTGATTTTCCTCTATAAAGTCTCCCAGAACAGAAGATTTTCAAGGTTCATGTTATATTAATGAATACATGATGTTCTCATCACTTTTCTGCATTAAAGCTGCATTTTCAGTATTTATGGTCTGAAAAGACATTTCGGCTGGTTAGAGGCCAAAAGTGGATTTTGTTGCAAAATACACAGTTTACTTGATTTCCCTATATAAAGTCTCCCAGAACAGAAGATTTTCAAGGTTCATGTTATATTAATGAATACATGATGTTCTCATCACTTTTCTGCCTTCAGGCTGCATTTCCACGTTGCATGCTCTTAAAATATTTTTCTGTCTGTGAAGTTGCCAAAAGTGGATTTTGTTGAAAAATACACAATTTAATTGATTTTCCTCAAAGAATTGTCCGAGAACAGCAAACTCTCAAGTTTCATGTTAATTTCATGAATACATGATGTTCTCATCATTTTTCTGCCTTAAAGCTGCATTTCCATGTTGTGTGCTCTTAAAAGACGTTTCGGCTGGGAAGAGACCAAAAGTGGATTTTGTTGAAAAATACACAATTTACTTGATACACAATTTACTTGATTTTCCTCAAAGAATTGTCCAAGTACAGCAAACTCTCAAGTTTCATGTTAATTTCATGAATACATGATGTTCTCATCACTTTTCTGACTTAAAGCTGCATTTGCAGTATTTATGGTCTGAAAAGATCTTTCAGGCTGGTTAGAGGCCAAAAGTGGAATTTGTTGAAAAATACACAGTTTACTTGATTTTCATCAATACACTATCGCAGAGCAGCAGACTCTCAAGTTTCATGTTAATTTCATGAATACATGATGTTCTCATAATTTTTCTGCCTTCAGGCTGCATTTCCACGTTGTATGCTCTTAAAATACGTTTCGGCAGGGAAGAGGCCAAAAGTGGATTTTGTTGCAAAATACACAGTTTACTTGATTTTCCTCTATAAAGTCTCCCAGAACAGCAGACTTTCAAGGTTCATGTTATATTCATGAATACATAATGTTCTCATCACTTTTCTGCCTTAAAGCTGCATTTTCAGTATTTATGGTCTGAAAAGACATTTCGGCTGGGTAGAGGCCAAAAGTGGATTTTGTTGCAAAATACACAGTTTACTTGATTTTCCTCTATAAAGTCTCCCAGAACAGAAGATTTTCAAGGTTCATGTTATATTAATGAATACATGATGTTCTCATCACTTTTCTGCATTAAAGCTGCATTTTCAGTATTTATGGTCTGAAAAGACATTTCGGCTGGTTAGAGGCCAAAAGTGGATTTTGTTGCAAAATACACAGTTTACTTGATTTCCCTCTATAAAGTCTCCCAGAACAGAAGATTTTCAAGGTTCATGTTATATTAATGAATACATGATGTTCTCATCACTTTTCTGCCTTCAGGCTGCATTTCCACGTTGTATGCTCTTAAAATATTTTTCTGTCTGTGAAGTTGCCAAAAGTGGATTTTGTTGAAAAATACACAATTTACTTGATTTTCCTCAAAGAATTGTCCAAGAACAGCAAACTCTCAAGTTTCATGTTAATTTCATGAATACATGATGTTCTCATCACTTTTCTGACTTAAAGCTGCATTTTCAGTATTTATGGTCTGAAAAGACGTTTCGGCTGGGAAGAGGCCAAAAGTGGATTTTGTTGAAAAATACACAGTTTACTTGATTTTCCTCTATAAAGTCTCCCAGAACAGAAGATTTTCAAGTTTAATGTTATATTCATGAATACATGATGTTCTAATCACTTTTCTGCCTTAAAGCTGCATTTTCAGTATTTATGGTCTGAAAAGACGTTTCGGCTGGGTAGAGGCCAAAAGTGGATTTTGTTGCAAAATACACAGTTTACTTGATTTTCCTCTATAAAGTCTCCCAGAACAGCAGACTTTCAAGGTTCTTGTTATATTCATAAATGCATGATGTTCTAATCACTTTTCTGCCTTAAAGCTGCATTTTCAGTATTTATGGTCTGAAAAGACGTTTCGGCTGGGTCGAGTCCAAAAGTGGATTTTCCTGAAAAATACACAGTTTACTTGATTTTCCACTATAAAGTCTCCCAGAACAGCAGACTTTCAAGGTTCATGTTATATTCATGAATACATAATGTTCTCATCACTTTTCTGCCTTAAAGGTGCATTTTCAGTATTTATGGTCTGAAAAGACATTTCGGCTGGGAAGAGGCCAAAAGTGGATTTTGTTGCAAAATACACAGTTTACTTGATTTCCCTCTATAAAGTCTCCCAGAACAGAAGATTTTCAAGGTTCATGTTATATTCATGAATACATGATGTTCTCATCACTTTTCTGACTTAAAGGTGCATTTTCAGTATTTATGGTCTGAAAAGACGTTTCTTCTGTTTCGAGGCCAAAAGTGGATTTTGTTGAAAAATATACAGTTTACTGGATTTTCCTCAATGCATTGTCTAAGAAGAGCAGACTCTCAAGTTTCATGTTAATTTCATGAATACATGATGTTCTCATCACTTTTCTGACTAAAAGCTGCATTTTCAGTATTTATTGTCTGAAAAGATGTTTCAGGCTGGTTAGAGGCCAAAAGTGGAATTTGTTGAAAAATACACAGTTTACTTGATTTTCCTCTATAAAGTCTCCTAGAACAGCAGACTTTCAAGGTTCATGTTATATTCATAAATACATGATGTTCAAGTCACTTTTCTGACTTAAAGCTGCATTTGCAGTATTTATGGTCTGAAAAGATCTTTCAGGCTGGTTAGAGGCCAAAAGTGGAATTTGTTGAAAAATACACAGTTTACTTGATTTTCATCAATACACTGTCGCAGAGCAGCAGACTCTCAAGTTTCATGTTAATTTCATGAATACATGATGTTCTCATCACTTTTCTGACTTAAAGCTGCATTTTCAGTATTTATGTCCTGAAAAGATGTTTCAGGCTGGGAAGAGGCCAAAAGTGGAATTTGTTGAAAAATACACAGTTTACTTGATTTTCATCAATACACTGTCGCAGAGCAGCAGACTCTCAATTTTCATGTTAATTTCATGAATACATGATGTTCTCATAATTTTTCTTCCTTCAGGCTGCATTTCCACGTTGTATGCTCTTAAAATACGTTTCGGCAGGGAAGAGGCCAAAAGTGGATTTTGCTGAAAAATACACAGTTTACTTGATTTTCCTCTGTAAAGTCTCCCAGAACAGCAGACTTTCAAGATTCATGTTATATTCATGACTACATAATGTTCTCATCACTTTTCTGCCTTAAAGCTGCATTTTCAGTATTTATGGTCTGAAAAGACATTTCGGCTGGGTAGAGGCCAAAAGTGGATTTTGTTGCAAAATACACAGTTTACTTGATTTTCCTCTATAAAGTCTCCCAGAACAGCAGACTTTCAAGGTTCATGTTATATTCATGAATAATTAATGTTATCATCACTTTTCTGCCTTAAAGCCGCATTTTCAGTATTTATGGTCTGAAAAGACATTTCGGCTGGTTAGAGGCCAAAAGTGGATTTTGTTGCAAAATACACAGTTTACTTGATTTCCCTATATAAAGTCTCCCAGAACAGAAGATTTTCAAGGTTCATGTTATATTAATGAATACATGATGTTCTCATCACTTTTCTGCCTTCAGGCTGCATTTCCACGTTGTATGCTCTTAAAATATTTTTCTGTCTGTGAAGTTGCCAAAAGTGGATTTTGCTGAAAAATACACTTTACTTTATTTTCCTCAAAAGAATTTCCCAGAAAAGCAAACTTTCAAAATTTCATGTTAATTTCATGAATACATGATGT
Organism: Ophiodon elongatus; assembly: GCA_016806645.1. Classification (NCBI taxonomy): domain Eukaryota; kingdom Metazoa; phylum Chordata; class Actinopteri; order Perciformes; family Hexagrammidae; genus Ophiodon; species Ophiodon elongatus. The sequence continues at coordinate 7,847 of JACSYO010001638.1, forward strand.
TCTCATCACTTTTCTGACTTACAGCTGCATTTGCAGTATTTATGGTCTGAAAAGATCTTTCAGGCTGGTTAGAGGCCAAAAGTGGAATTTGTTGAAAAATACACAGTTTACTTGATTTTCATCAATACACTGTCGCAGAGCAGCAGACTCTCAAGTTTCATGTTAATTTCATGAATACATGATGTTCTCATAATTTTTCTGCTTTAATTCCAAATTGTATGATCTTAAAATACTTTTCGGCAGGGAAGAGGCCAAAAGTGGATTTTGTTGAAAAATATACAGTTTACTTGATTTTCCTCTATAAAGTCTCCCAGAACAGCAGACTTTCAAGGTTCATGTTATATTCATAAATATATGATGTTCTAATCACTTTTCTGCCTTAAAGCTGCATTTTCAGTATTTATGGTCTGAAAAGACATTTCGGCTGGGTAGAGGCCAAAAGTGGATTTTGTTGCAAAATACACAGTTTACTTGATTTTCCTCTATAAAGTCTCCCAGAACAGAAGATTTTCAAGGTTCATGTTATATTAATGAATACATGATGTTCTCATCACTTTTCTGCATTAAAGCTGCATTTTCAGTATTTATGGTCTGAAAAGACATTTCGGCTGGTTAGAGGCCAAAAGTGGATTTTGTTGCAAAATACACAGTTTACTTGATTTCCCTATATAAAGTCTCCCAGAACAGAAGATTTTCAAGGTTCATGTTATATTAATGAATACATGATGTTCTCATCACTTTTCTGCCTTCAGGCTGCATTTCCACGTTGTATGCTCTTAAAATATTTTTCTGTCTGTGAAGTTGCCAAAAGTGGATTTTGTTGAAAAATACACAATTTACTTGATTTTCCTCAAAGAATTGTCCGAGAACAGCAAACTCTCAAGTTTCATGTTAATTTCATGAATACATGATGTTCTCATCATTTTTCTGCCTTAAAGCTGCATTTCCATGTTGTGTGCTCTTAAAAGACGTTTCGGCTGGGAAGAGACCAAAAGTGGATTTTGTTGAAAAATACACAATTTACTTGATTTTCCTCAAAGAATTGTCCAAGTACAGCAAACTCTCAAGTTTCATGTTAATTTCATGAATACATGATGTTCTCATCACTTTTCTGACTTAAAGCTGCATTTTCAGTATTTATGGCCTGAAAAGATGTTTCAGGCTGGGAAGTGGCCAAAAGTGGATTTTGTTGCAAAATACACAGTTTACTTGATTTTCCTCTATAAAGTCTACCAGAACAGAAGATTTTCAAGGTTAATATTATATTCATGAATAAATGATGTTCTAATCACTTTTCTGCCTTAAAGCTGCATTTTCAGTATTCATGGTCTGAAAAGACCTTTCGGCTGGGTCGATGCCAAAAGTGGATTTTGTTGCAAAATACACAGTTTACTTGATTTTCCTCTATAAAGTCTCCCAGAACAGCAGACTTTCAAGGTTCTTGTTATATTCATAAATACATGATGTTCTAATCACTTTTCTGCCTTAAAGCTGCATTTTCAGTATTTATGGTCTGAAAAGACGTTTCGGCTGGGTCGAGTCCAAAAGTGGATTTTCCTGAAAAATACACAGTTTACTTGATTTTCCACTATAAAGTCTCCCAGAACAGCAGACTTTCAAGGTTCATGTTATATTCATGAATACATAATGTTCTCATCACTTTTCTGCCTTAAAGGTGCATTTTCAGTATTTATGGTCTGAAAAGACATTTCGGCTGGGAAGAGGCCAAAAGTGGATTTTATTGCAAAATACACAGTTTACTTGATTTCCCTCTATAAAGTCTCCCAGAACAGAAGATTTTCAAGGTTCATGTTATATTCATGAATACATGATGTTCTCATCACTTTTCTGACTTAAAGGTGCATTTTCAGTATTTATGGTCTGAAAAGACGTTTCTTCTGTTTCGAGGCCAAAAGTGGATTTTGTTGAAAAATATACAGTTTACTGGATTTTCATCAATACACTGTCGCAGAGCAGCAGACTCTCAAGTTTCCTGTTAATTTCATGAATACATGATGTTCTCATAATCTTTCTGCTTTAATTCCAAATTGTATGATCTTAAAATACGTTTCGGCAGGGAAGAGGCCAAAAGTGGATTTTGTTGAAAAATACACAGTTTATTTAATTTTCATCAATACACTGTCGCCGAGCAGCAGACTCTCAAGTTTCATGTTAATTTCATGAATACATGATGTTCTCATAATTTTTCTGCTTTAAAGCTGCATTTCCACATTGTATGATCTTAAAATACGTTTCAGCCTGCGAATAGGCCAAAAGTGGATTTTGTTGCAAAATACACACTGTACTTGATATTCCTCTATAAAGTCTCTCAGAACAGCAGACTATCAAGGTCCATGTTATGTTCATGAATATATGATGTTTCCATCACTTTTTTGCCATACAGCTGCATTTTCAGTTTTTATGGTCTTAAAAGGCTTTTCAGCCTGCGAATGGGCCAAAAGTGGATTTTGTTGCAAAATACACACTGTACTTGATATTCCTCTATAAAGTCTCCCAGAAATGCAGATGGTCAAGGTTCATGTTATGTTCATGAATAAATTATGTTTCCATTACTTTTCTGCCTTTCATCTGCATTTTCAGTTTTTATGGTCTTAAAAGGCTTTTCAGCCTGCGAACAGTCCAAAAGTGGATTTTGTTGCAAGATACACAGTTTACTTGATATTCCTATTTCAAATCTCCCAGAACAGCAGACTATCATGTTTCATGTTTTGTACATGAATATATGACGTTTCCATCACTTCTTTGCCTTACAGCTGCATTTTCAGTTTTTATGGTCTTAAAAAGCGTTTCAGCCTACGAACGGGCCAAAAGTGGATTTTGTTGCAAAATACACAGTTTACTTGATATTCCTCTATAAAATATCCTAGAATAGCAGACTATCCTGGTTAATTTTATATTCATCAATATGTGATGTTTCCTTCACTTTCTTGCCTTAAAAATGAATTTTCAGTTTCTATGGTCTCAAAAGACATTTCAGGCTGGGAACATCTTATCTTGGTACTGCTATTGCCTCACTTCCGATTGCCAGCGTGTCACCTGTTGTCCTACAGCTCCAGCTAAACCAAGTTAATTGTGTGATATTGTGCGATATTCTTCAGGACAAGCGGTTAATTACCTGCTGTACATCTTAACCCTCGTAATGTCCTCCCGATTGCCATACACCTTTTGTCCTCTGGGGTCTAAAATAACCCCACCTGGTTTGACTGTTTTTTTAAAGCATATAGTATAAATTGTCAATCAATTCTGTTTTACACCTTTAGTCTTACTTCAGTCCTTACCACACATTTTTCCCCTTGTTTTGGAATTCAGGGCCAATAGGCCTTGTTTACATAAAAGTATAACATGTTTTTGAGTGAAAATTAAATGAAACAATTAATTATTTTGACTTTATATTATTTTGACTAGTTGACCTATCACATAGTGGTATATGTCAACGTTTAGTGAGGATGCTGTTCTTGAATCATTTACATTTTTCTCATGGCAGCACATAATCACACATTTTGTCCCCTGGGGTCAAAATTGACCCCGTCTGGTTTGACTGTTATTTAAAGAATATAAAGTGGATAATTCACCCAATTCTGTGTTACACCTTTCATACCAACTTCATTCAAACACAATAACACCATTTATTTATTCCATTTGAAATTTAAGGCCAATAAGACCTCATTTACATGAACCTTTACCTTTTCTTTTAGTTAAAATAAATAAAATCATCAATTATTCTGACTATAGTTAACAATCAGTCCCATGAGTTGATAGATCATCACAGACTTGTAAATGTCAAAGTTAAGATATTATGCTTTTTTTAAAGCGCTTCAATTTTTTTAATGGTAACACCTGTTGTCCTCCCGTGTCAAAAATTACCCCGTCTGGTTTGAGTGTTTATAAAGCATTAAGTAAAAATTATCACCCAGCTCTCTGTTTCAACTTTTTAGTCAACTTTATTCCAACTCATTTCCTGACATATAAAACATGTCAACATTCATTTCCAAAATATTTCACTTTTCAAAACTAACTTTTCAGATTAAAAACAGTCTGAATGTGCCCTCAGTTGCATGTGAGGCAGGTAGTAATGGCGTGATCTTTACAGATATATGCATTGCATTTTTGGCACATTTTCGATGTTTTGAGATCACTTTGGCGAGGGCAGAATTTGAACCTACTTCTTTTGGGTGATGAGCCAGGAGGGGCGGCTGGGTGAGGGGCCCAAGGGGCAGTGGCTGCATAGGTACAGCTGGAGCAGAACTCTTTTTCTCATATTCTTCCTCATCATCATGTTCATCATTTTCCTTCACTTCATACCCTTCTTCCATTTCTTCAGTGGGCGATGTGGGGGCTTCTTCAGAGGAAGAAGTAGCATGTGGTCTGTATGTTGGATCTATCACCTCATCAATATTCGCCTTCTCTTCTTATCCTGAATCCTCCTCATCAGTTGATTCTTCCTCCTCCTCATGTTCAGCATTGTCCTCCTGCTCATTTCTTTCCCCAACATAGTTTAAAATGAGCTCACAAGCCTCCTGTGGAGTTTTGCGCTTCTGCCTCCTCATTGTGCTGCCTGTCTCTCTAAAATGTGAAATGCAATGCTCCAACACCTGTGAGAAAAGACCTGTTTGTTTTGTGTTGTTGTTGTCATAACCATTGCTTGACCCCAGACATCAAACATCCAAGATCAAAGATGTTTTGGAAAGCAGTATGGGGTGACAATTTGCCCCATTGCACCACTTTGTGCTGCAGGGTCTTTTTGACCCCAGAGGACAACAGAAGTTATTAAATTCAAAAAACACCCATAATTCAATCAAATGACTTAAAATGTATTTTAATCATGAAGAGCATAGTATCCAACAATCCCCATTATTTTCAGACCATTTGATAAATAAAAAACATATTTTGACGGCAAAATATTTAATTTGGGGTCAGAATGACCCCAGGACAACACAAGGTTAAACCCTAATATCTCCCTCCTTCTTGTAGCGGCTTCTCGCTTAATCCTACAGTTTTATTTACACTTTGTTTTGTTTTTGCTAACGTTAGCCACTGTACTTTAGCTTAGCAGCTTACGATGACTGCCTTCTCTTCCTCTCCCTCTCCTTCTCCCCCTTGCTCAGTGTGTCACCTGCTTAGCCATTCCTCTGCCTCCCTTAATGATAATGATAATACGTGTAGTTTGTTTGCTAGGGTGGAGGCGAGGCTCAGTGAGTTAGAGGTACGGCTCCGCACCATGGAAGCTCAGTCGTTAGCTACAGTAGTTAGCCTGCCCACCCCACCCCCCATAGTTAGGGTGACCATATCCATAACACCAAAAAGGAGGACACAATGCGATATTTTGTGAGGCTGTGAATAATTGCACAGGACTCTGGCGTGCTCCCGTCTACAATACAACTTTGTGTGATTGCTACATGATGTATGTGTAACAGAATAGAAAAAAATAGTCTTGAAGAGTCAAAAAGTGTTTGTTCACAGTATTTGTATTTATTCAATACATTGTGGTGTTCAGAAACTGACCACTGAGATGAATCTTTTAAAGTGCTGAGAGCCACAAAGCATAACATTTGTGGACTTAAAATGTACAAATTAAATCACAGGTCACATAAATAATAAATAATAAACAGATAAATGAATGTTTTGAAAGCATAAAGAAAACCAAACAAATTTGGTTAACATTTAACGGCTCAAAAAGTAAATAATTTCTAAAGTGATTCAGTCTATTGGGGACTTGTGTGCAGTGTCTTCATCCGTGTATGTGTGCAGCAGTCCACCTGTATTCAAGCAAAGTCCACCTTCACCCTCTGCAGAAGCTCAAGAGACAACAGCATAAACTTTAGTCTATCTCAGATTGATCATCTAGTCCAGTGGTTGTTAAACTGGGTTCGATGGAAACCCAGGGGTTCGTTGAGTCACTCTCAGGGGTTGAGAATACACAGTTTATTTGATTTTCCTAAATACATTGTGCCAGAACAGCAGACTTTCAAGTTTCATGTTATTTTCATGAATACATGATGTTCTCATCACTTTTCTGACTTAAAGCTGCATTTCCATGTTGTGTGCTCTTAAAAGACGTTTCGGCTGGGAAGAGGCCAAAAGTGGATTTTGTTGCAAAATACACAGTTTACTTGATTTTCCTCTATAAAATCTACCAGAACAGAAGATTTTCAAGGTTAATGTTATATTCATAAATACATGATGTTCTAATAACTTTTCTGCCTTAAAGCTGCATTTTCAGTATTTATGGTCTGAAAAGACGTTTCGGCTGGGTCGAGGCTAAAAGTGGATTTTCCTGAAAAATACACAGTTTACTTGATTTTCCACTATAAAGTCTCCCAGAAAAGCAAACTTTCAAGGTTCATGTTATATTCATGAATACATGATGTTCTCATCATTTTTCTGCCTTAAAGCTGCATTTCCATGTTGTGTGCTCTTAAAAGACGTTTCGGCTGGGAAGAGGCCAAAAGTGGATTTTGTTGAAAAATACACAATTTACTTGATTTTCCACAAAGAATTGTCCGAGAACAGCAAACTCTCAAGTTTCATGTTAATTTCATGAATACATGATGTTCTCATCACTTTTCTGCCTTCAGGCTGCATTTCCACGTTGTATGCTCTTAAAATACGTTTCGGCAGGGAAGAGGCCAAAAGTGGATTTTGCTGAAAAATACACAGTTTACTTGATTTTCCTCTATAAAGTCTCCCAGAACAGCAGACTTTCAAGGTTCATGTTATATTCATAAATACATGATGTTCTAATCACTTTTCTGCCTTAAAGCTGCATTTTCAGTATTTATGGTCTGAAAAGACGTTTCGGCTGGGTCGAGGCCAAAAGTGGATTTTCCTGAAAAATACACAGTTTACTTGATTTTCCACTATAAAGTCTCCCAGAACAGCAGACTTTCAAGGTTCATGTTATATTCATGAATACATAATGTTCTCATCACTTTTCTGCCTTAAAGCTGCATTTTCAGTATTTATGGTCTGAAAAGACGTTTCGGTTGGGTCGAGGCCAAAAGTGGATTTTGCTGAAAAAACACAGTTTACTTGATTTTCATCAATACACTGTCGCAGAGCAGCAGACTCTCAAGTTTCATGTTAATTTCAAGAATACATGATGTTCTCACAATTTTTCTGCCTTCAGGCTGCATTTCCACGTTGTATGCTCTTAAAATACGTTTCGGCAGGTAAGAGGCCAAAAGTGGATTTTGTTGAAAAATACACAGTTTACTTGATTTTCATCAATACACTGTCGCAGAGCAGCAGACTCTCAAGTTTCATGTTAATTTCATGAATACATGATGTTCTCACAATTTTTCTGCCTTCAGGCTGCATTTCCACGTTGTATGCTCTTAAAATACGTTTCGGCAGGGAAGAGGCCAAAAGTGGATTTTGTTGAAAAATACACAGTTTACTTGATTTTCATCAATACACTGTCGCAGAGCAGCAGACTCTCAAGTTTCATGTTAATTTCATGAATACATGATGTTCTCACAATTTTTCTGCCTTCAGGCTGCATTTCCACGTTGTATGCTCTTAAAATACTTTTCGGCAGGGAAGAGGCCAAAAGTGGATTTTGTTGAAAAATACACAGTTTACTTGATTTTCCTCAAAAGAATTTCCCAAAAAAGCAAAATTTCAAAATTTCATGTTAATTTCATGAATACATGATGTTCTCGTCACTTTTCTGACTTAAAGCTGCATTTGCAGTATTTATGGTCTGAAAAGATCTTTCAGGCTGGTTAGAGGCCAAAAGTGGAATTTGTTGAAAAATACACAGTTTACTTGATTTTCATCAATACACTGTCGCAGAGCAGCAGACTCTCAAGTTTCATGTTAATTTCATGAATACATGATGTTCTCATACTTTTTCTGCTTTAATTCCAAATTGTATGATCTTAAAATACGTTTCGGCAGGGAAGAGGCCAAAAGTGGATTTTCTTGAAAAATACACAGTTTACTTGATTGTCCTCTATAAAGTCTCCCAGAACAGCAGACTTTCAAGGTTCATGTTATATTCACGAATACATAATGTTCTCATCACTTTTCTGCCTTAAAGCTGCATTTTTAGTATTTATGGTCTGAAAAGACATTACGGCTGGTTAGAGGCCAAAAGTGGATTTTGTTGCAAAATACACAGTTTACTTGATTTCCCTCTATAAAGTCTCCCAGAACAGAAGATTTTCAAGGTTCATGTTATATTCATGAATACATGATGTTATCATCATTTTTCTGCCTTAAAGCTGCATTTCCATGTTGTGTGCTCTTAAAAGACGTTTCGGCTGGGAAGAGGCCAAAAGTGGATTTTGTTGAAAAATACACAATTTAATTGATTTTCCTCAAAGAATTGTCCGAGAACAGCAAACTCTCAAGTTTCATGTTAATTTCATGAATACATAATGTTCTCGTCACTTTTCTGACTTAAAGCTGCATTTGCAGTATTTATGGTCTGAAAAGATCTTTCAGGCTGGTTAGAGGCCAAAAGTGGAATTTGTTGAAAAATACACAGTTTACTTGATTTTCATCAATACACTGTCGCAGAGCAGCAGACTCTCAAGTTTCATGTTAATTTCATGAATACATGATGTTCTCATACTTTTTCTGCTTTAATTCCAAATTGTATGATCTTAAAATACTTTTCGGCAGGGAAGAGGCCAAAAGTGGATTTTCTTGAAAAATACACAGTTTACTTGATTTTCCTCTATAAAGTCTCCCAGAACAGCAGACTTTCAAGGTTCATGTTATATTCACGAATACATAATGTTCTCATCACTTTTCTGCCTTAAAGCATTTTTAGTATTTATGGTCTGAAAAGACATTTCGGCTGGGTAGAGGCCAAAAGTGGATTTTGTTGCAAAATACACAGTTTACTTGATTTCCCTCTATAAAGTCTCCCAGAACAGAAGACTTTCAAGGTTCATCTTATATTCATGAATACATGATGTTATCATCATTTTTCTGCCTTAAAGCTGCATTTCCATGTTGTGTGCTCTTAAAAGACGTTTCGGCAGGGAAGAGGCCAAAAGTGGATTTTGTTGCAAAATACACACTGTACTTGATATTCCTCTATAAAGTCTCTCAGAACAGCAGACTATCAAGTTTCATGTTATGTACATGAATATATGATGTTTCCATCACTTTTTTGCCATACAGCTGAATTTTCAGTTTTTATGGTCTTAAAAGGCTTTTCAGCCTGCGAACAGTCCAAAAGTGGATTTTGTTGCAAAATACACAGTTTACTTGATATTCCTCTATAAAGTCTCCCAGAAATGCAGATGGTCAAGGTTCATGTTATGTTCATGAATAAATGATGTTTCCATTACTTTTCTGCCTTTCATCTGCATTTTCAGTTTTTATGGTCTTAAAATGCGTTTCAGCCTGCGAATAGGCCAAAAGTGGATTTTGTTGCAAAATACACACTGTACTTGATATTCCTTATAAAGTCTCTCAGAACAGCAGACTATCAAGTTTCATGTTATGTACATGAATATATGATGTTTCCATCACTTTTTTGCCATCCAGCTGCATTTTCAGTTTTTATGGTCTTAAAAGGCTTTTCAGCCTGCGAACAGTCCAAAAGTGATTTTGTTGCAAAATACACACTGTACTTGATATTCCTCTATAAAGTCTCTCAGAACAGTACACTATCAAGTTCCATGTTATGTACATGAATATATGATGTTTCCATCACTTTTTCCATACAGCTGCATTTTCAGTTTTTATGGTCTTAAAAGGCTTTTCAGCCTGCGAACAGTCCAAAAGTGGATTTTGTTGCAAAATACACACTGTACTTGATATTCCTCTATAAAGTCTCTCAGAACAGCAGACTATCAAGTTTCATGTTATGTACATGAATATATGATGTTTCCATCACTTTTTTGCCATACAGCTGCATTTTCAGTTTTTATGGTCTTAAAAGGCTTTTCATCCTACGAACAATCCAAAAGTGGATTTTGTTGCAAAATACACACTGTACTTGGTATTCCTCTATAAAGTCTCCCAGAAATGCAAACGGTCAAGGTTCATGTTATGTTCATGAATAAATGATGTTTCCATTACTTTTCTGCCTTTCATCTGCATTTTCAGTTTTTATGGTCTTAAAATGCGTTTCAGCCTGCGAATAGGCCAAAAGTGGATTTTGTTGCAAAATACACACTGTACTTGATATTCCTCTATAAAGTCTCTCAGAACAGTACACTATCAAGTTCCTTGTTATGTACATGAATATAGGATGTTTCCATCACTTTTTTGCCATACAGCTGCATTTTCAGTTTTTATGGTCTTAAAATGCTTTTCAGCCTGCGAATAGGCCAAAAGTGGATTTTGTTGCAAAATACACACTGTACTTGATATTCCTCTATAAAGTCTCTCAGAACAGTACACTATCAAGTTCCTTGTTATGTACATGAATATAGGATGTTTCCATCACTTTTTTGCCATACAGCTGCATTTTCAGTTTTTATGGTCTTAAAAGGCTTTTCAGCCTGCGAACAGTCCAAAAGTGGATTTTGTTGCAAAATACACACTGTACTTGATATTCCTCTATAAAGTCTCTCAGAACAGTACACTATCAAGTTCCATGTTATGTACATGAATATATGATGTTTCCATCACTTTTTTGCCATACAGCTGCATTTTCAGTTTTTATGGTCTTAAAAGGCTTTTCAGCCTGCGAACAGTCCAAAAGTGGATTTTGTTGCAAAATACACACTGTACTTGATATTCCTCTATAAAGTCTCTCAGAACAGTACACTATCAAGTTCCATGTTATGTACATGAATATATGATGTTTCCATCACTTTTTTGCCATACAGCTGCATTTTCAGTTTTTATGGTCTTAAAAGGCTTTTCAGCCTGCGAACAGTCCAAAAGTGGATTTTGTTGCAAAATACACAGTTTACTTGATATTCCTCTATAAAGTCTCCCAGAAAAGCAGACGGTCAAGGTTCATGTTATGTTCATGAATATATGATGTTTCCATCACTTTTTTGCCTTTCAGCTGCATTTTCAGTTTTTATGGTCTTAAAAGGCGTTTCAGCCTGCGAACAGTCCAAAAGTGGATTTTGTTGCAAAATACACACTGTACTTGATATTCCTCTATAAAGTCTCTCAGAACAGCAGACTATCAAGTTTCATGTTATGTACATGAATATATGATGTTTCCATCACTTTTTTGCCATACAGCTGAATTTTCAGTTTTTATGGTCTTAAAAGGCTTTTCAGCCTGCGAACAGTCCAAAAGTGGATTTTGTTGCAAAATACACAGTGTACTTGATATTCCTCTATAAAGTCTCTCAGAACAGTCTATCAAGTTCCATGTTATGTACATGAATATATGATGTTTCCATCACTTTTTTGCCATACAGCTGCATTTTCAGTTTTTATGGTCTTAAAAGGCTTTTCAGCCTGCGAACAGTCCAAAAGTGGATTTTGTTGCAAAATACACACTGTACTTGATATTCCTCTATAAAGTCTCCCAGGACAGTAGACTATCAAAGTTCCATGTTATGTACATGAATATGATGTTTCCATCTTTTTGCCATACAGCTGCATTTTCAGTTTTTATGGTCTTAAAAGGCTTTTCAGCCTGCGAACAGTCCAAAAGTGGATTTTGTTGCAAAATACACAGTTTATGATATTCTATAAAGTCTCCCAGAACAGCAGATTGTCAGGTTCATGTTATGTTCATGAATATATGATGTTTCCATTACTTTTCTGCCTTACATCTGCATTTTCAGTTTTTATGGTCTTAAAAGGCGTTTCAGCCTGCGAACAGGCCAAAAGTGGATTTTGTTGCAAAATACACACTGTACTTGATATTCCTCTATAAAGTCTCTCAGAACAGCAGACTATCAAGTTTCATGTTATGTACATGAATATATGATGTTTCCATCACTTTTTTGCCATACAGCTGCATTTTCAGTTTTTATGGTCTTAAAAGGCTTTTCAGCCTGCGAACAGTCCAAAAGTGGATTTTGTTGCAAAATACACACTGTACTTGATATTCCTCTATAAAGTCTCTCAGAACAGTACACTATCAAGTTCCATGTTATGTACATGAATATATGATGTTTCCATCACTTTTTTGCCATACAGCTGCATTTTCAGTTTTTATGGTCTTAAAAGGCTTTTCAGCCTGCGAACAGTCCAAAAGTGGATTTTGTTGCAAAATACACAGTTTACTTGATATTCCTCTATAAAGTCTCCCAGAAATGCAGATGGTCAAGGTTCATGTTATGTACATGAATATATGATGTTTCCATCACTTTTTTGCCATTCAGCTGCATTTTCAGTTTTTATGGTCTTAAAAGGCTTTTCAGCCTGCGAACAGTCCAAAAGTGGATTTTGTTGCAAAATACACACTGTACTTGATATTCCTCTATAAAGTCTCTCAGAACAGCACACTATCAAGTTTCATGTTATGTACATGAATATATGATGTTTCCATCACTTTTTTGCCATACAGCTGCATTTTCAGTTTTTATGGTCTTAAAAGGCTTTTCAGCCTGCGAACAGTCCAAAAGTGGATTTTGTTGCAAAATACACAGTTTACTTGATATTCCTCTATAAAGTCTCCCAGAAATGCAGACTGTCAAGGTTCATGTTATGTACATGAATATATGATGTTTCCATCACTTTTTTGCCATACAGCTGCATTTTCAGTTTTTATGGTCTTAAAAGGCTTTTCAGCCTGCGAACAGTCCAAAAGTGGATTTTGTTGCAAAATACACAGTTTACTTGATATTCCTCTATAAAGTCTCCCAGAAATGCAGATGGTCAAGGTTCATGTTATGTACATGAATATATGATGTTTCCATCACTTTTCTGCCTTTCAGCTGCATTTTCAGTTTTTATGGTCTTAAATGCGTTTCAGCCTGCGAATGGGCCAAAAGTGGATTTTGTTGCAAAATACACACTGTACTTGATATTCCTCTATAAAGTCTCTCAGAACAGCAGACTATCAAGTTTCATGTTATGTACATGAATATATGATGTTTCCATCACTTTTTTGCCATACAGCTGCATTTTCAGTTTTTATGGTCTTAAAAGGCTTTTCAGCCTGCGAACAGTCCAAAAGTGGATTTTGTTGCAAAATACACAGTTTACTTGATATTCCTCTATAAAGTCTCCCAGAAATGCAGATGGTCAAGGTTCATGTTATGTTCATGAATAAATGATGTTTCCATTACTTTTCTGCCTTTCATCTGCATTTTCAGTTTTTATGGTCTTAAAATGCGTTTCAGCCTGCGAATAGGCCAAAAGTGGATTTTGTTGCAAAATACACACTGTACTTGATATTCCTCTATAAAGTCTCTCAGAACAGCAGACTATCAAGTTTCATGTTATGTACATGAATATATGATGTTTCCATCACTTTTTTGCCATACAGCTGCATTTTCAGTTTTTATGGTCTTAAAAGGCTTTTCAGCCTGCGAACAGTCCAAAAGTGGATTTTGTTGCAAAATACACAGTTTACTTGATATTCCTCTATAAAGTCTCCCAGAAATGCAGATGGTCAAGGTTCATGTTATGTTCATGAATAAATGATGTTTCCATTACTTTTCTGCCTTTCATCTGCATTTTCAGTTTTTATGGTCTTAAAATAAGTTTCAGCCTGCGAATAGGCCAAAAGTGGATTTTGTTGCAAAATACACACTGTACTTGATATTCCTCTATAAAGTCTCTCAGAACAGTACACTATCAAGTTCCATGTTATGTACATGAATATATGATGTTTCCATCACTTTTTTGCCATACAGCTGCATTTTCAGTTTTTATGGTCTTAAAAGGCTTTTCAGCCTGCGAACAGTCCAAAAGTGGATTTTGTTGCAAAATACACAGTTTACTTGATATTCCTCTATAAAGTCTCCCAGAAATGCAGATGGTCAAGGTTCATGTTATGTACATGAATATATGATGTTTCCATCACTTTCTTGCCATCCAGCTGCATTTTCAGTTTTTATGGTCTTAAAATGCGTTTCAGCCTGCGAATAGGCCAAAAGTGGATTTTGTTGCAAAATACACACTGTATTTGATATTCCTCTATAAAGTCTCTCAGAACAGCAAACTATCAAGTTTCATGTTATGTACATGAATATATGATGTTTCCATCACTTTTTTGCCATACAGCTGAATTTTCAGTTTTTATGGTCTTAAAAGGCTTTTCAGCCTGCGAACAGTCCAAAAGTGGATTTTGTTGCAAAATACACAGTTTACTTGATATTCCTCTATAAAGTCTCCCAGAAATGCAGACTGTCAATGTTCATGTTATGTACATGAATATATGATGTTTCCATCACTTTTTTGCCATACAGCTGCATTTTCAGTTTTTATGGTCTTAAAAGGCTTTTCAGCCTGCGAACAGTCCAAAAGTGGATTTTGTTGCAAAATACACACTGTACTTGATATTCCTCTATAAAGTCTCTCAGAACAGTACACTATCAAGTTCCATGTTATGTACATGAATATATGATGTTTCCATCACTTTTTTGCCATACAGCTGCATTTTCAGTTTTTATGGTCTTAAAAGGCTTTTCAGCCTGCGAACAGTCCAAAAGTGGATTTTGTTGCAAAATACACACTGTACTTGATATTCCTCTATAAAGTCTCTCAGAACAGTACACTATCAAGTTCCATGTTATGTACATGAATATATGATGTTTCCATCACTTTTTTGCCATACAGCTGCATTTTCAGTTTTTATGGTCTTAAAAGGCTTTTCAGCCTGCGAACAGTCCAAAAGTGGATTTTGTTGCAAAATACACACTGTACTTGATATTCCTCTATAAAGTCTCTCAGAACAGTACACTATCAAGTTCCATGTTATGTACATGAATATATGATGTTTCCATCACTTTTTTGCCATACAGCTGCATTTTCAGTTTTTATGGTCTTAAAAGGCTTTTCAGCCTGCGAACAGTCCAAAAGTGGATTTTGTTGCAAAATACACACTGTACTTGATATTCCTCTATAAAGTCTCTCAGAACAGTACACTATCAAGTCCCATGTTATGTACATGAATATATGATGTTTCCATCACTTTTTTGCCATACAGCTGCATTTTCAGTTTTTATGGTCTTAAAAGGCTTTTCAGTCTGCGAACAGTCCAAAAGTGGATTTTGTTGCAAAATACACACTGTACTTGATATTCATCTATAAAGTCTCTCAGAACAGTACACTATCAAGTTCCATGTTATGTACATGAATATATGATGTTTCCATCACTTTTCTGCCTTAAAGCCGCATTTTCAGTATTTATGGTCTGAAAAGACATTTCGGCTGGGAAGAGGCCAAAAGTGGATTTTGTTGCAAAATACACAGTTTACTTGATTTTCCTCTATAAAGTCTCCCAGAACAGCAGACTTTCAAGGTTCATGTTATATTCATAAATACATGATGTTCTAATCACTTTTCTGCCTTAAAGCTGCATTTTCAGTATTTATGGTCTGAAAAGACGTTTCGGCTGGGTCGAGGCCAAAAGTGGATTTTGCTGAAAAATACACTTTACCTTATTTTCCTCAAAGAATTTCCCAGAAAAGCAAACTTTCAAAATTTCATGTTAATTTCATGAATACATGATGTTCAGTCACTTTTCTGACTTAAAGCTGCATTTGCAGTATTTATGGTCTGAAAAGACGTTTCTTCTGTTTCGAGGCCAAAAGTGGATTTTGTTGAAAAATATACAGTTTACTGGATTTTCCTCAATGCATTGTCTAAGAAGAGCAGACTCTCAAGTTTCATGTTAATTTCATGAATACATGATGTTCTCATCACTTTTCTGACTAAAAGCTGCATTTTCAGTATTTATGGTCTGAAAAGATGTTTCAGGCTGGTTAGAGGCCAAAAGTGGAATTTGTTGAAAAATACACAGTTTACTTGATTTTCATCAATACACTGTCGCAGAGCAGCAGACTCTCAAGTTTCATGTTAATTTCATGAATACATGATGTTCTCATCACTTTTCTGACTTAAAGCTGCATTTCCAGTTTTATGCTCTGAAAAGATGTTTCGGCTGGGAAGAGGCCAAAAGTGGAATTTGTTGAAAAATACACAGTTTACTTGATTTTCATCTATAAAGTGTCGCAGAACAGCAGACTTTCAAGTTTCATGTTATTTTCATGAATACATGATGTTCTCATCACTTTTCTGCCTTAAAGCTGCATTTTCAGTATTTATGGTCTGAAAAGACGTTTCGGCTGGGAAGAGGCCAAAAGTGGATTTTGTTGAAAAATACACAGTTTACTTGATTTTCCTCTATAAAGTCTCCCAGAACAGAAGATTTTCAAGGTTCATGTTATATTAATGAATACATGATGTTCTCATCACTTTTCTGCCTTCAGGCTGCATTTCCACGTTGTATGCTCTTAAAATATTTTTCTGTCTGTGAAGTTGCCAAAAGTGGATTTTGTTGAAAAATACACAATTTACTTGATTTTCCTCAAAGAATTGTCCGAGAACAGCAAACTCTCAAGTTTCATGTTAATTTCATGAATACATGATGTTCTCATCATTTTTCTGCCTTAAAGCTGCATTTCCATGTTGTGTGCTCTTAAAAGACGTTTCGGCTGGGAAGAGGCCAAAAGTGGATTTTGTTGAAAAATACACAATTTACTTGATTTTCCTCAAAGAATTGTCCAAGTACAGCAAACTCTCAAGTTTCATGTTAATTTCATGAATACATGATGTTCTCATCACTTTTCTGACTTAAAGCTGCATTTTCAGTATTTATGGCCTGAAAAGATGTTTCAGGCTGGGAAGTGGCCAAAAGTGGATTTTGTTGCAAAATACACAGTTTACTTGATTTTCCTCTATAAAGTCTACCAGAACAGAAGGTTTTCAAGGTTAATATTATATTCATGAATAAATGATGTTCTAATCACTTTTCTGCCTTAAAGCTGCATTTTCAGTATTCATGGTCTGAAAAGACCTTTCGGCTGGGTCGATGCCAAAAGTGGATTTTGTTGCAAAATACACAGTTTACTTGATTTTCCTCTATAAAGTCTCCCAGAACAGCAGACTTTCAAGGTTCTTGTTATATTCATAAATGTATGATGTTCTAATCACTTTTCTGCCTTAAAGCTGCATTTTCAGTATTTATGGTCTGAAAAGACATTTCGGCTGGGAAGAGGCCAAAAGTGGATTTTATTGCAAAATACACAGTTTACTTGATTTCCCTCTATAAAGTCTCCCAGAACAGAAGATTTTCAAGGTTCATGTTATATTCATGAATACATGATGTTCTCATCACTTTTCTGACTTAAAGGTGCATTTTCAGTATTTATGGTCTGAAAAGACGTTTCTTCTGTTTCGAGGCCAAAAGTGGATTTTGTTGAAAAATATACAGTTTACTGGATTTTCCTCAATGCATTGAAGAAGAGCAGACTCTCAAGTTTCATGTTAATTTCATGAATACATGATGTTCTCATCACTTTTCTGACTAAAAGCTGCATTTTCAGTATTTATGGTCTGAAAAGATGTTTCAGGCTGGTTAGAGGCCAAAAGTGGAATTTGTTGAAAAATACACAGTTTACTTGATTTTCCTCTATAAAGTCTCCTAGAACAGCAGACTTTCAAGGTTCATGTTATATTCATAAATACATGATGTTCTAATCACTTTTCTGCCTTAAAGCTGCATTTTCAGTATTTATGGTCTGAAAAGACGTTTCGGCTGGGTCGAGGCCAAAAGTGGATTTTGCTGAAAAATACACTTTACTTTATTTTCCTCAAAAGAATTTCCCAGAAAAGCAAACTTTCAAAATTTCATGTTAATTTCATGAATACATGATGTTCTCATCACTTTTCTGACTTACAGCTGCATTTGCAGTATTTATGGTCTGAAAAGATCTTTCAGGCTGGTTAGAGGCCAAAAGTGGAATTTGTTGAAAAATACACAGTTTACTTGATTTTCATCAATACACTGTCGCAGAGCAGCAGACTCTCAAGTTTCATGTTAATTTCATGAATACATGATGTTCTCATAATGTTTCTGCTTTAATTCCAAATTGTATGATCTTAAAATACTTTTCGGCAGGGAAGAGGCCAAAAGTGGATTTTGTTAAAAAATACACAGTTTATTTAATTTTCATCAATACACTGTCGCAGAGCAGCAGACTCTCAAGTTTCATGTTAATTTCATGAATACATGATGTTCTCATAATTTTTCTGCTTTAAAGCTGCATTTCCACATTGTATGATCTTAAAATACGTTTCAGCCTGCGAATAGGCCAAAAGTGGATTTTGTTGCAAAATACACACTGTACTTGATATTCCTCTATAAAGTCTCTCAGAACAGCAGACTATCAAGTTTCATGTTATGTACATGAATATATGATGTTTCCATCACTTTTCTGCCTTACAGCTGCATTTTCAGTTTTTATGGTCTTAAAAGGCTTTTTAGCCTGCGAACAGTCCAAAAGTGGATTTTGTTGCAAGATACACAGTTTACTTGATATTCCTCTATAAAGTCTCCCAGAAATGCAGACGGTCAAGGTTCATGTTATGTTCATGAATAAATTATGTTTCCATTACTTTTCTGCCTTTCATCTGCATTTTCAGTTTTTATGGTCTTAAAAGGCTTTTCAGCCTGCGAACAGTCCAAAAGTGGATTTTGTTGCAAGATACACAGTTTACTTGATATTCCTATTTCAAATCTCCCAGAACAGCAGACTATCATGTTTCATGTTTTGTACATGAATATATGACGTTTCCATCACTTCTTTGCCTTACAGCTGCATTTTCAGTTTTTATGGTCTTAAAAAGCGTTTCAGCCTACGAACGGGCCAAAAGTGGATTTTGTTGCAAAATACACAGTTTACTTGATATTCCTCTATAAAATATCCTAGAATAGCAGACTATCCTGGTTAATTTTATATTCATCAATATGTGATGTTTCCTTCACTTTCTTGCCTTAAAAATGAATTTTCAGTTTCTATGGTCTCAAAAGACATTTCAGGCTGGGAACATCTTATCTTGGTACTGCTATTGCCTCACTTCCGATTGCCAGCGTGTCACCTGTTGTCCTACAGCTCCAGCTAAACCAAGTTAATTGTGTGATATTGTGCGATATTCTTCAGGACAAGCGGTTAATTACCTGCTGTACATCTTAACCCTCGTAATGTCCTCCCGATTGCCATACACCTTTTGTCCTCTGGGGTCTAAAATAACCCCACCTGGTTTGACTGTTTTTTAAAGCATATAGTATAAATTGTCAATCAATTCTGTTTTACACCTTTAGTCTTACTTCAGTCCTTACCACACATTTTTCCCCTTGTTTTGGAATTCAGGGCCAATAGGCCTTGTTTACATAAAAGTATAGCATGTTTTTGAGTGAAAATTAAATGAAACAATTAATTATTTTGACTTTATATTATTTTGACTAGTTGACCTATCACATAGTGGTATATGTCAAAGTTTAGTGAGGATGCTGTTCTTGAATCATTTACATTTTTCTCATGGCAGCACATAATCACACATTTTGTCCCCTGGGGTCAAGATTGACCCCGTCTGGTTTGACTGTTATTTAAAGAATATAAAGTGGATACTTCACCCAATTCTGTGTTACACCTTTCATACCAACTTCATTCAAACACAATAACACCATTTATTTATTCCATTTGAAATTTAAGGCCAATAAGACCTCATTTACATGAACCTTTACCTTTTCTTTTAGTTAAAATAAATAAAATCATCAATTATTCTGACTATAGTTAACAATCAGTCCCATGAGTTGATAGATCATCACAGACTTGTAAATGTCAAAGTTAAGATATTATGCTTTTTTTAAAGCGCTTCAATTTTTTTAATGGTAACACCTGTTGTCCTCCCGTGTCAAAAATGACCCCGTCTGGTTTGAGTGTTTATAAAGCATTAAGTAAAAATTATCACCCAGCTCTCTGTTTCAACTTTTTAGTCAACTTTATTCCAACTCATTTCCTGACATATAAAACATGTCAACATTCATTTCCAAAATATTTCACTTTTCAAAACTAACTTTTCAGATTAAAAACAGTCTGAATGTGCCCTCAGTTGCATGCGAGGCAGGTAGTAATGGCGTGATCTTTACAGATATATGCATTGCATTTTTGGCACATTTTTGATGTTTTGAAGTCTTTGGCCGAGGGGCAGGCTAAGACCTTCTCTTTGAGGGCCCATTGCTGGAAACTTCTGTTTTCCTTCACTTCATACCCTTCTTCCATTTCTTCAGTGGGCGATGTGGGGGCTTCTTCAGAGGAAGAAGTAGCATGTGGTCTGTATGTTGGATCTATCACCTCATCAATATTCGCCTTCTCTTCTGATCCTGAATCCTCCTCATCAGTTGATTCTTCCTCCTCCTCATGTTCAGCATTGTCCTCCTGCTCATTTCTTTCCCCAACATAGTTTAAAATGAGCTCACAAGCCTCCTGTGGAGTTTTGCGCTTCTGCCTCCTCATTGTGCTGCCTGTCTCTCTAAAATGTGAAATGCAATGCTCCAACACCTGTGAGAAAAGACCTGTTTGTTTTTTGTTGTTGTTGTCATAACCATTGCTTGACCCCAGACATCAAACATCCAAGATCAAAGATGTTTTGGAAAGCAGTATGGGGTGACAATTTGCCCCATTGCACCACTTTGTGCTGCAGGGTCTTTTTGACCCCAGAGGACAACAGAAGTTATTAAATTCAATAAATCACCCATAATTCAATCAAATGACTTAAAATGTATTTTAATCATGAAGAGCATAGTATCCAACAACCCCCATTCTGAGACCATTTAGATTAAATAAAAAGCTTAATCTTTGTTGGTCAAGAATGACCCCAGGACTTCTTTCTAAGGTTAAACTGCCAAGCAATCCTACAGTTTTATTTACACTTTGTTTTATGGTTTTGCCCAGCAGCAGCTTCACTTCTCTTCCTCTCCCTCTCCTTCTCCCCCTTGCTCAGTGTGTCACCTGCTTAGCCATTCCTCTGCCTCCCGCCAATGATGGCCGATAGCCAAGTGTAGGCTCAGTTAACTACAATGGTGCTTCACCCACACTATCCGCAGCACCAAAAAGGAGGACACTATGCGATATTTTGTGAGGCTGTGAATAATTGCACAGGACTCTGGCGTGCTCCCGTCTACAATACAACTTTGTGTGATTGCTACATGATGTATGTGTAACAGAATAGAAAAAAATAGTCTTGAAGAGTCAAAAAGTGTTTGTTCACAGTATTTGTATTTATTCAATACATTGTGGTGTTCAGAAACTGACCACTGAGATGAATCTTTTAAAGTGCTGAGAGCCACAAAGCATAACATTTGTGGACTTAAAATGTACAAATTAAATCACAGGTCACATAAATAATAAATAATAAACAGATAAATGAATGTTTTGAAAGCATAAAGAAAACCAAACAAATTTGGTTAACATTTAACGGCTCAAAAAGTAAATAATTTCTAAAGTGATTCAGTCTATTGGGGACTTGTGTGCAGCGTCTTCATCCGTGTATGTGTGCAGCAGTCCACCTGTATTCAAGCAAAGTCCACCGCCTTACCTCTGCAGGAGCCAGAAGACTAGCAAACATGAAGCCCTCCACTCTTGTATGCCCAGTCTTTCACATCCAGGCTACTTGTTTTTTTTGTTTATCGGATTCTTTTTTATGGGATGAAAGTAATGACCTAAGCTTTTTAAGTACTAGTTTGTCATAATACTTTGGACAAATGAAACTGTCAGAGTGTAAAGAAACCCACTCACTGTTTTAACCACACCCTCGACGTTGATCTTGCATAGGGCATTAATATAGAACATCTAATAGTTTTTCCAAAGAACCCTCTTTTATCAGACCATTACCTAATAACTTTCAAGTTTATGCTACCGGAGTGTTTGCCATTAGGCAAAAGTTTCTACACCAGATGTCTATCTGACAGTGTTGTAGCTAAATTTATAGAAGCGATTCCATCGGTATTTAATTTAATAACATGTCTCAATATAACGGAGGACTCCTGTGCTAACTTTGTCTGTCTTAGATTGATGCTTTTGAGTTTTATGGTCTTAAAATACATTTCGGCTGGGTAGAGGACAAAAGTGGATTTTGTTGAAAAATACACAGTTTTAGAGGCCAAAAAGTGGATTTTGTTGCAAAATACACAGTTTAGTATTCATGAATATAACATGAAACTTGAGGATCTTCTTTTCTGGGAGAGTTTATTGATGGAAATCAAGTAAACTGTGTATTTTTC
Organism: Ophiodon elongatus; assembly: GCA_016806645.1. Lineage (NCBI taxonomy): Eukaryota > Metazoa > Chordata > Actinopteri > Perciformes > Hexagrammidae > Ophiodon > Ophiodon elongatus. The sequence goes on from JACSYO010001638.1 coordinate 30,045, forward strand.
AACAAATTCCACTTTTGGCCTCTTACCAGCCGAAATGTCTTTTCAGACCATGAATGCTGAAATGCAGCTTTAAGTCAGAAAGTGGTGATAACATTATGTATTCATGAATTTAACATGAAATTTGGTTGCTTTTCTGGGAGAATTTTTTGAGGAAAATCAAGTAAACTGTGTATTTTTCAACAAAATCCACTTTTGGCCTCTTCCCAGCAGAAATGTCTTTTCAGACATTATTATTGAAAATGCAGCTTTAAGGCAGAAAAGTGATGAGAACATTTTGTATTCATGAATTTAACATGAAATTTGAAAGTCTTCTGTTCTGGGAGAATTTATTGAGGGAAATCAAGTAAACTGTGTATTTTGCAACAAAATCCACTTTTGGCCTCTAACCAGCCGTAATGTCTTTTCAGAAC
>JACSYO010001639.1:0-75000 GCA_016806645.1 Ophiodon elongatus
TACATACATATATATGTATATATACATATACACATACATATATATGTATATATACACACACACACACATATATATATATATATATATATACACACACACACATACATACATATATATATACATTATATATATATATATATATATATATATATAAAAATAATAATTCTGGCAATGCCCTCAAACCAATGGGAAGCTTAGTTGAACTATCTTCTGGGTTTTCAAAGATTGCTGTCTGGGTATTAATCTTTCAGAAAAACCGAAGAGGCACGAACCATTATTGTAACAATGGAGTTTAACATCTGAACAACGGAGGAACATTTCATCTGATCTTGTGCTTGTACACCCAAATACCTGCTAAAGATGCACATATGAACAGGCATCGAACGGTATGAATGAGACCTGAGTTAACTTAACTAACAGTCCGCACCAGAACTCCATGTGTTTTAGTCCCTTTACTGGCGGAAGTATGCGCGCGCACCGTGCCACACAGCGCTATACTTTAGAAAACGAAAAGGGAGATGAAGGAAATCGCAAACTTGGACGAAAAATAAGTTAAATGGTTGTAGCCGTGGAAGTTAGCTAACGTTAACTTAGACAAATACTTTGAAAGAACTACCGTAAGCGTTCTGAACGCTTAGCTGTTGCGCTACAATTCTAAAGTAACTGTTATATCATTGTTCATACTCCACTTGTTCATTGGTGCACAAAGTAACGTTACGCACACATTTCGTAGATTCGCATGCAGTTACTAACGTTACGAAGTTGGCCAAAAGGCGGAAACGTATTATGTTGGAACAACGTTAGCTAACGCTAGCTAGCTAACGTACAATGGAAATCATATAGCGTTGCAGCGTAACGTTACTGCTCACCTTCGGGGGGATTGGGGATATCCATGATTTGTTTCAGTTACAGCACATCCGCTGAACCTTAATAGATCAGACCATTCGATTTATATTTCACTACTTGGTTTATAAAATGGACCAAAAAAAGCATTAGGTTACCCCTGTAACGTAGGCCGGAAACCAATTGTATTTCTTAGGGGGAAATGAACCGCCCTACTCGGCTTCTGATTGGTTAGTACTCGTTGCTCTCGTTCTTCTTCAGTTTCGTTGTATTTAATATCGGGGGGCAACTGTCGTTAAAGGTGCATTACCGCCATCTACTATACTGGAGCGTGCCAGAGTTCGCTATTCCCTTACTTAGAACTAGGAGAAAACAAAAAAACGAAATAAAAATTAAATAAAAACTCTATTCCATTCAATAATCCGGTTTCTTTAAAAACTCAAACAAGGCTTTATATTTTCCTTCCGAAATGCTAAATACACCAATCCCACAATTCTTTCGCGTTCCTCTCTGTGTTTCAATACTTCTAGCAGTGACAGATAACATGTTCAACCGTGTCTTCATTCACACAGATCTGATTGATGTTTCCCCAATGACTGCATTGTTTTATTTAACTGTGTCCCCTAACCTCAGTCTTGATATGATTGTTTGCTCTCTGGAGTTTTTTCCTATTGTTTTCATCCCTCCCACTTTTTGCTTAATTTCATATAGATGACGCCCTTTGTTTCATTCATCCCAATGTGTTTTGGCAGCAGACATGATATTGCTCCATATTACTGCTTTAGCTTCGGCTTTACTGATAGCTAAATCCATGATTGTATCCTGTTTCGGAATGTGCCATTTCATTCCCATCGATGCCACTATGAGCTGGGATCCTCATTAACCTGACTGCTGTCTCTACATGATGTAATGTAATAATTACTCTGAGCATATTATGACCTGACTTATGACCTACTGTATAGACTGTTCAGTGATTTGGCATTCTTTCCTTAATATTTATATAAAAGTTTGGAACAGTAAAAGCACACCCAGTATTTCCATTCTTAGGATCCTTTGATCCATCTGTATATAATTAAATATATATATTGTGTTCTGTTTCTAGTCTTTCATCAACTATCTGCCCAATTCCCTTCATCTCTCTTTATTTTCTTTTGAATATACACATCTAAGGACACAGGGAAAAATGTGCCTGACAGTCACTGGGTAAGGTACAGTATAATCTTTCATGTAATCCCTTTTTTGCCATTTTACATACATAAGGATTCAAGGATAATGTATTGCCATTATGTAACACAGGGTTGCACAGTGAAATGCAGTTGTAAAAACATGAATGTAAACAGCAGCAACCAAAAAATGTCTGGGCAGATAATATGGCACATGTACACATCAACACTTAAGGGAAAAAACATAACTATAACATTATGTAAATAATGGCCTTTTGTGTTTTTTTTACCTTGTTCAACCCGTCTGTAAACTTGATAAACACACAGATCTTAACATCTTAAACATGTTTGTACATATATACTTCAGAACTTGAAATGTATAATGTAATAGCTGTTAAGACATGTAAAAGATTCTAACAGTGTTAAAAATGTGTCTTTAATAAAATGACCAAACTGAATGTCACATTATTATTAACCTTTACAAATGGGAGAAAAAGAGACCAAAAAATATCACAAAGGAAAAATAGAGAATGTATATGAAAGTTGGTCAGTTCAAGAAAATGGTTAATAATGGTTATTATTATAACCATTATTCCTCCCGAGAGACCAGCAGCTGTTGAACCATCCTGAATGAATAATCTCAACCCCTCTTCCTTTATTCCTAATCCTAACCTCAGTGGAGGAGGTTGGATTGACATTAAGAGCATAAATGCACACAACCACAGGACTCTAAAAAGGACTAAAGGACTAAAAATGTCAGTAGAGGAAATACAAGCCTAATATTTGTAACTCAAAAACAGAGTACAATTTCATAGAGCTAACTCAAAACAGAGTAGACTACAGTCTTAATAATATTTGCTTATTCAAAACAGAGTAAAAAGTCTTCATATTTGTAATTAAAAAATAGACTACAGTCATGTTAACGTACATGAGTATATGACACATCACCAAGTTAGTCTGCCTTTGCCCGATGAAGGAGCAAATATCTCCGAAACATTGCAACAGAAGCAAGACTTTATGCATCAGACTAAGATATTAGAGTAAAATTGTTTAACCTCTTCAATCCCAGCTGAGATGGAGTTATTATTTTGTGTGGATGTATTATTGTGTAGTTGTGCTTGGAGACTTCCCATAATTTAGTAATTCTGGGTTAGGGTTGTGATGGGAGGTGGCTGTTTTATTCCCAGGTTCAGAGTTGTTTTCATGGACAGTGCATAATTCAATTATGGGGAATTCAATTAAATTTTCTATTAAATTTCATTTGTATAGCCCAAAATCACATATCACAAATTTGCCTCAGAGGGCTTTACAATCTGTACACATACGACATCCTCTGTCGGTTCAGGAAAAACTCCCCAAAAAAAACCTTTTAACGGGGAGAAAAAGGGAAGAAACCTTCAGGAGAGCAACAGAGGAGGACCCTCTATCAGGATGGACAGAAGTACAATAGATGTCATGTCTACAGAAGGAACAGCATAACAGAGTTATAACACATTCTATGCATATGACAGAAATGATTCATGCAATGAGAGCAGTAAGCAGAAAAATAATGAAAAGATTACAACTAACAATAATAACAGCAACAGTGGCTATAGTAGAATAATAATGATAATAAAAGCAGTAATGGTATCAGTAATAGTAACAATAATGTGACTAATAATAATAATAATGACAGGAGCAGTAGGTGTCGGCAGGGCCATGGCAGGAGGCAGGACCAGGGTCCAGATAAAACCATGATCCGTGGAAACCTGTGAGGCGAGAAAGCACAAAGACTCCAGAGAAGAAGTAGAGTTAGTAATGTGCATTAATGGAACATGAATTCATACAGAAGGAGATAGAGAAAAGGAGAGAGGAGCTCAGTGTATCCTAAGATGTCCCCTAGCAGTCTAGGCCTATAGCAGCATATCTAGGGGCTGGACCAGGGCAAACCTGATCCAGCCCTAACTATAAACCTGATCCAGCCCTAACTATAAACCTGAGCCAGCCCTAACTATAAGCGCTATCAAAGAGGAAAGTCTTAATCCGGACGGTGGGCAGACACACTATTCGATCCCCTAATTCCTTAACCAAAAACACACAACAACCTGGAGATGACAATGATAAACCCAATCCCAAATAAAAATGATCTACGTTTTCTTTCACCTCCTGGTTGAAGCCAGCCTGTTGTACATATGAAGATGCTAGTTTTTGTTTTCTTCCTGTAGAGTTAGACTGTAGTTCCGTCAGTTCATGAGGGGGAATTTTGCCTCCATCTGGTGTAGCTAGTATTTGCACCTCATATTTGTGGATCTTTTTTCCCACAGAAATTTATGATTTAGACAAAATTAGCTAAACAAATAGGAGGCAAGTCACAAATGCCACGTGGTCCACAAACAGGAAGTGATCCAAAAATGTGCAAAAGTCATTTAACATGTACAAATAAATCCATATATAGCACTTTACAAGTAAACCCACAACATTTTATGTGATATTTAAATACTTATTTACAGAGTAAATTACGCATATTTGCAAATCACTCATTTTTGTAGATATGAACTTATACAAAGACTTCAGCTTGGTGTTCATCAAAGACATCCTCCACTCCAAACTCACCCAGCTCACTGTCCCAGCCTCCACTTGTCACTAAATCACAAACTTCCTCAAAGACAGCAGGTGAGGCTGGGGAAAATCACATCCAGCACCCTGAACCATCAGCACTGGCACTCCCCAGGGATGTGTGCTCTCCCAATTGCTCCTCTCCCTCTACATCAATGACCTCACCTCAGGAGACCCTTCTGTTAAACTCCTGAAGACTGCAGACGACACAACGGCCTCTGCATACAAGCAAGAGCTTGAACAGCTGGCTCTCTGGTGTCGTCAGAAAATCCTGGAGCAAAATACTCTTAAAACTGTGGAGATGACAGTAGGCTTCAGGAGGAGCCTCCCTACACTGCCCCCCATCACCATTCTGAACAAAACTGTCTTTTGTGGAAGCCTTCCGGTTTCAGGGATCCACCATCTCCCAGGACCGTAGGTGGACTTGCAACATAGACACCATCATAGAAAAAGGCCCAGCAGAGGATGTACTTCCTGTGTCAGTTTAGGACGTTTCAGCTACCTCAGGAGCTGCTTATACAATTCTACATTGCAATAATCCAGTCTGTTCTCTGCACACATTACTGTTTGGTTTGGATCAGCCACCAAACAGGAGAGGAATAGAGTACATTGCCAGAACATCATTGGTACCCATCTACCAAGCATCAGTGATATTGGTGAGAAGAGGAGACTGTGCAGACCTAAAGGAATATTAAAAGACAAAACTCACCAAGACACATCCTGGTTACCCTGCTGTCTGGAAAGATATACAGAAGTATCAGCTGCATAAGCACCCGACTTCAAAACAGTTTCTTTCCCCTGGCTGTGAGACGCCTTAATTTATCCTCCACCCTCAATATATGGTTTATGTGTTTTGGTTGTGTAGCAATATGGGACTGAAATCTGCATTTCGTTGTCCAACCTTGTTGTACAATGACAATGAGATAACCTCGTAACCTTGTAACAACAAACAGACTGCAGAGAAAATAATTGCTGCCTGCCTGCCCTCCATTCAGGACTTACTGTACACCTTCAGAGTCATGAGACGGGCAGGAAACATCCCTGCAGATCCTTTACACCCTGGACACAACCTGTTTCAGCTTCTCCCCTCTTGGAGGTGCTACAGAACATTGTATGCCAAGACACTGCAGACGTAACAACAGTTCCTTCCCACAGGCTTTGACTCTGATGAACACTGAACATCAGTCATACACTGGCAGTAATCCTCTATAACCAATGCTGCCATTATAGATCATCAGTTTTTATGCACAATTTTTTTATGTATATATCATCTTTCACTGTAAATATAAATCCTACACACTGTATATACAGCATAAATACACTTTATATAAGCTGATTTGGATTCTGGTCACATAATCATCTTTAAATTATATTGGGTAATTAGCAGCAGGATGTAAATTTGATGTATTAAGATTTGGTTGCTAGCCCAAATAGTCTCTGAGTAACTGAGAGAAGTGCAAGAAGTATTGCAACACCAGTCTCCCTACATTTGAAATGAGAAATAAGTGGTGCATCACACACGAACCCTGTCACCGTGGCCCCGATCAGTCTGATCAGTGTGTGCGGCGTTGCCCCTGGTGACGCGTCTCTATCCAGTGTTGTCCCACCCATGCTTCTCATTCTCGGCCTGTGATTGGCTGTAAGGAGCTACCCTGTGCCGTTGACTGGCTAAGCTAGCTGTCTCTTAGTTAGCTGGATATATTTAGCTGATTGCCTTATCGGATCAGATTTAACCTGCAGTCCAACAATATAGAGTTAAGTACACATAGTTTATTCCTGGTTTCATGCAAACATTAGCTGGAGGACTAGTTCGTTAACTAGGGAAGCTTACTTCAACAGCAGCTTTGTTATTTCAGCAGATCCTGGATTTTCTGTAAGTAACGAAAACAGACGACTTGAGAAATGTCTTTAGACGAAGACAGGGCCAAGGACATTTTGAAGGGCTTCAAACTGTATCCTTTTTGCTGGTGTTGTGCGGAAGTTCGACACGTAAGTTAGACTGCCGGTCCTGTTTGGTACGAGATAACGTCATCTAGCATAAGCAAGATGCTAGTGACATGTTGTGACTGACTAGGATTGCACAGTAAGGTTTAGCTGCTGTGGCTAACCTGTCAGTTCACCTCCCATTGGATAACGATAGCTAACGTTTCACAGCCGATGAAATGAAAAAGTTATTGTAGTTAGGAACCAGCTAGTTCCCATTTGAATGACGACCTGCTAGCTAAAATGAGTGGCTTTGGGCTGTGGCTAATTAGCCTGGCTAGCTGCTCAGTGCGCTTGGTGTGACTGCTGAACGATGCCCCACCGAAATGTGCTCTAGCAACATGCGACGGAGGCAATGTTTACGTTGCCGTAGCTGATGGACAGCGACTGATCGCTGTCTTACTAATAGTAACATAAGCTGTTAGCTGACATGTTGCTCGCGTTAAGTATTTAGCTTGTTTGCTTTTTGATAGCAACGTAACTTTACATTTGGGAAGATGCGTAACGTTGTGGAGGTGAAGCAAATCGTCATCACCATCAGTCGGTCTGAATGTGTCCCGGCTCACCGCTCGGTGTGTTCTCTGCTCTCCAAAGGTCACCTGTACCTGTTGGTTCCGATCATGAGTGCTTTGAAAGCTTGACTGTTTGTGTCACCATGAGAGCAACATGTGCTCTTACTTACTGTCACATTTATGTTATTGCTGACATTTGAAAATAGTCTTTTGTTTTCAGAGTACTTTCAAAGAAGTCCAATTACTTTGGAAATAAGCTAATTCATGTCAGCCCATTGGCATACCTGAACCAGGATTTATGTTATGGATATTTTCCAACACACACTCAATAGACACTTTTTAATTTCAATTCTAGTCATTTGCCTTGATTAGATAGTATATTGAGGAGCCGCCAACAGAAAACATAGAAAGAGAGAGAAAGAGAGTGCGACATATGACAAATGTCCTTGGCTGGAATCAGACCTATGCGTTTATATGGTATGTGTCGAGAACGCCCAGGAACTTGTTGTTGTTAGTTGTTAGTTGGCTGATATTATGACGATTTACTGCTGATTAGTAATGCTTTAGCACCTATTTAACTTGTGTGGTTGTGTTTGACTTATGCAATAAGTTGCGTTGGGTAAGATCATCTACAAAATACCTAAATTATACATGCGGTTATGCATTATTGAACATTAATCTCTTTTCATTAACCATTGAGATAAGTGATGTGTTGTTGTAAATTGGTAGATTTATATTTTAAAGTGTGTTCATGGTTAAATAAGATGTAGGCTACCCTCACAGTCCTAGTGAAAGGCTTTTTAAACACCAGCTGCAAGTTGTAAATCAATTGAATACAACAAAACCAACATTGCAAAACACATCAATTTTGAAGGAAAAAAAGTGTGGGCTGAAGCCACTTTTTGGATATCTTACGACTTACTTAGTTATTAGTATATATATTGTGAGAGAGTGACTGGGCCTTGCCTCTTTTTGCAAAATAATACAAAAGGCTGGTGAACTAAAAACTAACCAGCTGAATTTACTGCCAAGCTTTCTAAATTACATCTGGAACATTGAATTCTGTTATTGGTGTTTATTACTGTTAGAGTTTGCAACAGAAACCCGGCCTGTCAGAGGATCAATGGCTTTGAGATCCCGGGTTCAACACTTTGGACAGCGGTTCAGTTTTGCCACATTTAAGCCCAAATTATACTTTCAACTTCTGCGTGGCTGCCTGGATCCACATGGTCTGCATGACATATTGTCTATGTCCAAATGTATGAATCTGCCGGCCATTATGTAGCGCTAAACATGAACACCTAAGGGAGTAGAAACAGAACCGTGTCTGCATCCATTTTGGACCTGAGCTGAACAGGAAAGCAGGAGGATGATACAGGCTGATCTATTGATGGTATTAAACCTCCATCGCACCTGAACATCATTATTTGACATCATTTACGTTTTTCAGTCCACCTCAGATAGATAATCACATTAACTAGAACCCTCCTTGAAATATTATCCTCAAGCAAAATGTTGTCCCAAGAGTTTGCAGTCAGTTCATCAACAGTATTCTTTGAACTCCTTGTTATCTCTGCAAGAAGTATCATGCGATAGGTTGCGTGTGTGTTCGCCATGAGTGAACGAGTAAGTGTGCATCTTTGTGTCTGTCCAAGGCTAATCTCGCATTCTGCTGCAGTAAACTGCTTAATATTTTGGGTGCCCAGTTGTGACGGCATGCTCAAGGACGTCTCATGGTTGTGGTGACTCAAACCTTCTCAAAATACCTTTTATTGCCTCTTTTATACTTCCATTGACTGCTGCTGACTTCTCACTCACTACTCTCCGGTTTAACCATTTTAGGCCGCTAGTTATAACATAGCTGAGTGCATCTCCAACCCCCCATCTGCTCCTCTGTGCCCACAATGAGGGGATAATAGTTAGCAGTGTGTTTGGCTAACAGCTAAATGACACACACACTGCTGCCTACCTCTCCATAACTTGGTCAGGCAGCTTGGTGAGTTTCATTTAGTCTGAAATGACAACTTTGAGCCGATTGCCTTCTTACATCGCGTCTTTTTTTTGTTTCACGGTATATGTGCCAAATAACATCCGGCATTGCTGACTAATTAGCAATGTGTGCACGTTTTACGAATGCAAATTGTAGATTTGTATCTAGGATGTGAGGGTGTGTGTGGGTGGAGCCAATGTGGCAAATTGATGCTTTCCATATTACTGGCTGGACTGTGTCTTCATGTGACCAAGTAAGACCGAATTAGTACCAGTAATTCCTTCTAGAATAAGCAGCAGAGCACTGCAGCATGCTACCTTTACTGCAACGGAGAACCAGTGTGCCAGCCAGTGAAAACATGATCAAACAGTTTAGGTATTTAATTAGGCATACAATTTGTCCCTCTTATTATATAATACTTATCCCAGTCTATTCAAAAGATGAAGGTGTGAGCTTGTGTATGTTTCTTGGTAAGGTCAGGCTTCTTGCTGTAGAGTGGTAATGCCTAAATCCATGATTTAGTGGAACAGGGATTTACTACCTTCTGTCTATACTGCCTTATTACAGCCAACACAGAGACTAAACAGCACATCTTTTTCTTTTTCTTTTCTAGACTGTAAAGGCAACATTGATACCATCATGTGCTATCCAAAAACCTTAAGAAGAACATGAATAAGAATATGAAACTACCCCTACAGCAAAGATAGTAGACCGTCTAGTTGTAAAATTCTCTCAATTTGTTTGTCAATGTATCTCAAGAGCAGAACAACTAAGATGCTCACAAAGCAGGAGCTCCTGCCGTAGTCAGTTATTGGTAGTCTCACATAATCAAACCCAAAGACCGAATGAACTTATGGTCATTCTAAATTATTGAAAGAAAAAAGGTTGCCTCTGCGGTTAGAAAGGAATGCAAATCCCAAACTCTTCAAAACAAGAATGATCACGGCCAACGATAAGATATTCTGCTCTGTTTTGCTCCCATAGACATTTTTCATTCATTTGTACTTTTTCCCCCAAACTTCTTCAAAAGGCTAATTGAATGCCTTAGCACAGTTTAACCTGTTGTCCCTCATTAGCATATAGCTTTAAGATGATTGTTTGTCATTATTGTATCTTATTCAAAATAGACAATGGAGAGAAGGAATTCAATTGCAATAGTTAAGCCATGGGCTGCACGGTGGTGTAGTGGCTAGCACTGTCACCTCACAGCAAGAGGGGTCTGGGTTCGTCTCCCGGTCTGGGCGGTCCTTCTGTGTGGAGTTTGCATGTTCTCCCCGTGGCAGCGTGGGTTCCCTCCGGGTTCTCTGGCTTCCTCCCACAGTCCAAAGACATGCAGCTCAGGTTAATTGGACTCTAAATTCCCCGTAGATGTGAACGTGGGCGTGAATGGTTGTCTGTCTCTATATGTCTGCCCTGCGATGAACTGGCGACCTGTCCAGGGTGTACCCTGCCTTCGCCCGATGTCAGCTGGGATCGGCTCCAGCGCCCCGCAACCCTAAAAAGGATAAGCGGTTTGGATAATGGATGGATGGATAGTTAAGCCATAGGATACTTCTCTGACTTTTGCAATTTATTTGTAGCAGATCGTGTGTCCTGGACAGACCTCACCTAGGTCCAGGTTACTTAGATAACTGCTGTGTAAACCCTGAAACTTCTTGAAACAGGCCTCTGATCTGGTTCTGAACGGCACTGGGGACATCCTCTGGTTAACAAACAATATTTCATTTATTTAGTTTGTTTCTTTAGATTACTGCATGTAACCTAATCAACGTTAAAAGAACATGTGTCCATATCAAGTCTAATTGAGGATATGTTTGTTTGTACTTCTGATGCGAACATTCTTCTCGAACAGACAAAACAGTGATCATTAGCATTTGTCAATTTTTCCACTTGGTAGACCATATAAAAAAACAAAAACAAACCTTAGACTAATTGATAAGAAAAGTTTGATTTACAAAAAAGTAACTCAGTTCATTGTTGTTGCAGTCCAACATGAGGTACAGTAATAATGAGCTATCACAGCCATGTAGAGGTGACGCTATTGGACATGCGGATACTGTGTGTGAGTTATGAAACCCTGCCTGTCTGTATTGTGGCAGGGTTGCCTTCAAATTAATGGATGGCAAGAATATATCCCACTGTCTCCATGTTCATAGACTGAGTGTTGTGGAGGTGTAAATTGACTGAAGGGAAAGCTGGTATCTGTGCAGTAGGAGTGTGTTGTTGGGGTTAGGAAACTGCATTTACTTTCAACTATTAAAATGAATGCAGACTAAATGGTGACAGCAGCTTTCCCCTGGGGGCTCATTAGCTTGTGTGTGTTCTGATTTGTGCAGGGACCCTAGTGGTTTACACACACACAACCTGCAACAGGCCCCAAGGAGGCAATGGTACAACCTCATATGATGTTGTTGGAGCTTAAATCAATTGCCGCAAAATTAGTTTATTTAGGTTAGTTTGTGAGGAAGTGGTTTGAGGGAGAATAAATGAAAAGGCACACATTTTCAGATATGAACAGTAAAATGCCGACTTATTTCATTGCCGTCCCTGTTCGACCACTTTCATTATGGACATCCTGCTAAAATGATGCATGGGTTCTCTTTTGTTTAGAGTAAAATGTTTAGAAATGAGACGTGCCACCTGCTGAAAGAGTGAGAAAGACATTGCAGTGTGGCCTGGATTATTCTGGTAGGTGTGGAGGACGATGAGTTTGATGTAGGAGATTGGATTTAGTTGGATTTAGAGGATTAGAGAAACCATTCAACTCAGCACACTTTACTAGAAAGCCTGTAGGAGAGGTGGGGGATGGTTGAGGTGGTTCAGCACTGATAGGCATGGATTAAAGATGTATGTATGTATGTATGTATGTATGTATGTATGTATGTATGTATGTATGTATATGCACTATCAGAGCTAGATATATTTTAAAGGAGGGGCGTAGAAACAGCTGTTTGCAGCTCGTTTCCCTTCTGTCTGTGGATTGATACAATGTGGGAAATAGAAGTAGGACCAAAAGTTCTATTTACAACCAGGAAAAGCAAGCAGGATAAGAAACAGTGTTTAGATCTCGCATCCATAACCAAGACTAAAAAGAACATGAATTGACGATCAGTCAACTATAGCCACAACTTGACCAAATCAGATTTGACTGTGTAGATTCTTAGTTGTGGACACCCATAATAGATAAAAACATATTAGAAAAGCCCTTAAAGCAGTTAATACTCACTAATCAAGTATTTAGGGGTTTCATGAATCTCTGCTATAAGTAGAATTTGGTATTAACTGACATACAAGTTAAGATCATTTAGACGTGATTTGAAATTGTAATAACATTAACTGATAAATGGAACTGCATGAAGATAAAAATGATCCCCTAAAACACATGTATGTCTTGCAGAAAGACAGGCAAATAAATCCAAATTTAATAATCAAATCTGTAGCCTAATCATTGAACTATATGACTCACGGGTGAAGATGCTGGTCATCATCACAGTGGAACAAACCCTTCTTAAACATATGTGTGTTCTACTGAATCTTTTTAAAATGTCATCCTGACCAACTGGATTTATGACTTAAATTGTCATGAGATTAGGGTGAATCCCTGAATGCTACAGCGAAATGGTGCCCTTTCATATCGCTGTGTGCATTTGTAATGCAACTATGTTCTCATCACTCATGTAACAATATGCTAACATGGCAGGCCCTGGAGCTTCAGAAGCTGTTTGTTTTGAGGCAGTTAGGATGGAGAGCTTCACAGATGGCGAGGAGTCAAGTGTATGTGACACTAAGTAGTTTCTGAGTGTGGCAGGATGCTGAGTGGAGAATCTTCTAGAACAGAAGGCTGTGGGATGATGGTTCTGATATCCAAAGATAAAATGAGGTAGCATCAGTGCCTGCCACAGTGTCTTCATTCTACAGTTCCTCTGGAGAATTGTTCTGATTTAACTGAAACAAACCAGCAACACACTGATCAACTTAGAATCCCAGGGAGAACACGGCCCGATCTTTAGAACAGTGCTGCACAGGACTCGTATACCAAGCCAGGCTCAAAGCGAACGTTTGAATTTCAAAATGCATAGCACTTTAGTGAGGAGAAACCAGGACAACTATTTTAAGACGGAAAAATGGATTGGCCTTTACATGACTCTTTCGCGCTCCTGCAGCAACAGCTCTGCTTGGTGTAAAGTACATTACACACCTGAAGGGAATCACTTAAAGCTAGGGTTGGTAATCTTCTTCAAAAACATTCTTGTTATATTGGTTGGGGCTGTCGCAGTACTGATATAAGCTATCCAATTAGTTCATTCAGCCCGCATATAATGATAGGACGGTCTACCAACCTGTGTTCCTACTTGCCTGTCTACCAACCTGTGTTCCTACCTGCCTGTCTACCAACCTGTGTTCCTATCTGCCTGTCTACCAACCTGTGTACCAACCTGTGTTCCAACCTGCCTGTCTACCTACCTGCCTGTCTACCAACCTGTGTTCCTACCTGCCTGTATACCAACCAGTGTTCCTACCTGCCTGTCTACCAACCTGTGTTCCTACCTGCCTGTCTACCAACCTGTGTTCCTACCTGCCTGTCTACCAACCTGTGTTCCTACCTGCCTGTCTACCAACCTGTGTTCCTACCTGCCTGTCTACCAACTTGTGTTCCTACCTGCCTGTTTACCAACCTCTGTTCCTACCTGCCTGTCTACCAACCTGTGTTCCTACCTGCCTGTCTACCAACCTGTGTTCCTACCTGCCTGTCTATCAACCAAGTGTTAGAGCGGGTCGACCTTCAATCAAAGGATCGTTGGTTCAATCCCCGACGCCAGTAGTCCATATCGATGTATCCTTGGGCAAGACACTTAACCCCAATGGGCAGGTGGCACCTTGCATGGTAGCCCCTGCCATCAGTGTATGAATGGTGAATGACATGTAGTGTTAAAGTGCTCTGAGTGGTTGAGAGACTAGAAAAGCTCTATAAAAGTACAGTCCATTTACCTTCCTGTCTACCTACCAATTGACTTCGCTCTAAAAGTTCTGTATATTTTCACAGTTAAAAAAGTACATTGATAGGTAAGTAGATGGGTAGATTTAATGCATGCTAATTCATAGGAGGGTGCTCAGGCTGTTGTTGAAATGATCGTGGAGACGCAGCTTGAGAAACTGTAAAATACAGTGCAATCACATACTGGGTCCTTCCAGGCTCTGTGATTGACAGCTGTATTGTGTTTATAGTGAATGTGGAGGTCAGGAACAGCTGACCAACTGACTGATGGGACAGCTATAGCCGGCATCATCCAGACAAAGACTTCTTCAGCTTCCTCTCACTCACCTCCACACAGCTTCTTTTTATGCTTACTCAGATTAATTTTGACCAACATGATTTAAGCCTGATATTATATATGTATATATGCTGGAATTTCACCCAAATCAAATACCAGTGCCTTGTTGGCAATGTTTAGGCTCAGTGTTGCTCTGCATGCCTCTGTCCTTTTTAATTAAAGGAGATCACAAGATCAAATTCATGAGAATAAATTATTCCATTATGGTCCTAATGTTACTGAATGAAGATCTACAGCCACAGGTCTATATGTCGGTCCATATATCATAGAGCCAGTGTTTCCAGTGGAACAAGAAGTTTGCTGTTTTTCAATGAAAAATGCAGACATTGTTTTTAAATATGTACATGTATGCACATATGGACACCGTAAGTAGGGTTTGTAAGGGGGCTGCAGCACCTTCTAAAATCAGGTATTATGAAAACCATGTAGTGTTAAAACTACAGTGTTTTCCTCTTTTCTACTAGGATACAGGCTATATGTAGTACACCAATTTTATCCAGTCAACTATACATAAGTACATAAGGTAACTTCTATATACACATACACAGAAAAAACCCAACAATGCACATAGAGCAGAATTAGTTCCACTGATAGTTAGCATTCAAAAGAGAGCACTCATACGTTTGAACCACCTTAAATCCCAGAGACACCCACACTCCAAAACCTTCCAAGCCCAAGAGCTGAGGCCAGAAAAGAGTCCCCTATGTCAGTTGCTACTGAGGCTAAATGCCCCCTCTCAGACACACTGGGACCAGTCTCACAACAACACTGCTCTCCAAACACCAATCAGAGTAAACCAAATGTAAAGAAACCTGTTTGGAACATTGGATAGAAGAAACTAAAAGCCCAAGTAGTTTAGAATGTTATCTGGCACATCATTTACTTTGATAAGTTCAACTGTTGAGATTTCAAAGAGCTTAATGACCTCTCAACATAAAAAAAAAAATACTCCAAGGAGAAGGAGACAAGGCATATCTTTCTGCACAGCATTTCAATCAGGAGAAACAAGACAGATGAAGAACAGATAATAGTTCAATTTATTTTGTATAGCCCAAAATTACAAATTTGCCTCTGAGGGCTTTACAATCTATACACATATATCATCCGCTGTCCCGGGACCCTCACATTGGTACAGGAAACCCAAAAAAGAAAGAAAACCTTAGGGAGAGGGATCCTTCTCCAAGGATGGACAGAAGTACAATAGATGGCATGTGTACAGAATGAACAACATAACAGAGTTACAACAGAAATATTCATATAATGAGAGTAGTAAGCAGAAAAATTACAACTAATAATAATAACAGCAGCAGTGGATATAGTAGAATAACAATTATGATAAAAGCAGTAATAGTAACAATAATATGGCTAATAATAATAATAATGATAGTAGCAGTGGGTGTCAGCAGGGCCATGGCAGGAGGCAGGACCATGGTCCAGATATAACCACGATCCATGGAAACCTGTGAGAAGAGAAAGCACAAAGACTCCAGGGAAGAAGTAGAATTAGTAATGTGCATTGATGGGACATGAATTAATACAGAAGGAGAAGAGGAGAGAGGAGCTCAGTATATCCTAAGATGTCCCCCAGCAGTTTAGGCCTATAACAACATATCTAGGGGCTGGACCAGGGCAAACCTGAGCCAGCCCTAACTATACACCTGAGCCAGCTCTAACTAAGTGCTATCAAAGAGGAAAGTCTTAAGTCTACTCTTAAATGTGGTGACTGTCTGCCCCCCGGACTGAAAGTGGAAGCTGGTTCCATAGAAGAGGAGCTTGATAATTGAAGGCTCTGGCTCCCATCCTACTTTTTAAGACTCTAGGAACCACAAGTAGCCCCGCATTCAGTGAAAGCTTCTAGTGGGGTAATATGTACTATAAGCTCTCTAGTGGGGTAATATGGTACTATGAGCTCTGTAGTGGGGTAATATGGTACTATAAGCTCTCTAGTGGGGTAATATGTACTATAAGCTCTCTAGTGGGGTAATATGGTACTATGAGCTCTGTAGTGGGGTAATATGGTACTATAAGCTCTCTAGTGGGGTAATATGGTACTATAAGCTCTTTAAGATATGATGGTGCCTCGCCAATTGTAGGTGAGGAGGAGGATTTTAATTTTGATTCTTGATCTTACAGGGAGCCAGTGCAGAGAAGCTAATACAGGAGTAATATGATCTATTTTCTTAGTTTTTGTTCGTACATGAGCTGCAGCATTCTGTATCAACTGGAGAGATTTAAGAGACTTATTATAGCAGCCTGATAATAAGGAATTACAGTAGTCTGGTCTAGAAGTAACAAATGCGTGAACAAATTTTTCTGCATCTCTTTGAGACAGGATGTGCCTGATTTTTTAAATGTTACGTAGGTGAAAAAAGGCAGTCCTTGAGATTTGTTTTACGTGAGAATTAATGGACAAGTCCTGATGAGTCCTGACGGGCAACTGTGGCTTAGTGGTGAGTAGGATCATCCTTCAATCAGAGGATCGGTGGTTCGATCCCAGGATCTGCTAGTCCATGTCGATGTGTCCTTGGGCAAGACACTTAACCCCAGATTGTTCCCGTAGGTGTGTGATGATGGGCAGGTGGCACCTTAGCCCCTCCCATCAGCGTATGAATGGGTGAATGATGTCATGTAATGTTAAAGTTCTTTGAGTGGTTGGAAGACTAGAAAATCGCTATAAAAGTACAGGTCCATTTACCATCAAAGATAACTCCGAGATTCTTTATGGTGGTGCTGGATGCCAGGGCAAGAGAAACTATACCATCAAGAGAAACTATATCATTAGATAATTGATTTCGAAGGTGTTCTGGGCCTAGTAAAATAACTTCAGTTGTGTCTCTGACATTAGGAATCCAGGTCATCCATGTTTTTATATCTTTAAGACATACTTGAAGTTTAGAGAACTGGTTGGTTTCGTCTGGCTTGATCGATAGATATAATTGAGTATCATCTGCATAACAATGAAAGTTTATGGAGTGTTTTCTGATAATATTGCCCAAAGGAAGCATATGATGAATAAAATTGGTCCAAGTACAGAACCTTGTAGAACTCCGTGACTAACGTTGGTGTTCATCGAGGTTTCATCGTTTACATAAACAAACTGAGATCAATCTGATAAATAAGACTTAAACCAGCTTAGTGCGGTACCTTTAATGCCAATCAAATGTTCCAGTCTCTTTAATAGGATGTGATGGTCAATGGTATCAAACGCAGCACGAAGGTCTAAAAAGACCAGTACAGAGACAAGTCCTTTATCTGATGCAATTAGAAGGTCGTTAGTCATTTTCACCAGTGCTGTCTTTGTGATATGATGCACTTTAAATCCTGACTGAAAGTCCTCAAATAAACTATTGTTTTGTAGAAAGTTGTACAACTGATTTGCTGTTGCTCTCATGGAGGTTTTTTCCCTTTTTCTCCTTGTTAAAGGGGGAGTTTTTCCTGTGCCGAGGACAGAGTATGTTGTATGTGTACAGATTGTAAAGCCCTCTGAGGCAAATTTGTGATTTTGGGCTATACAAAATTAATTAAATTAAATTTGTGACTACTTTCTCAAGGATCTTAGAGAGGAAGGGAAGGTTATAGATCGGTCTATAGTTAGCCAACACCTCTGGGTCAAGAGTGGGCTTCTTAAGAAGAGATTTAATTACAGCTACTTTAAAGGACTGTGGTACATGGCCTGTTAATAAAGACAGATTGATAATATCTAGTAGAGAGGTGCTAACCAAAGGTAAAACTTCTTTAAGCAGCCTCGTCGGAACAGGGTCTAAGAGACAGGTAGAAGGTTTAGAAGTAGAACTTGTTGAAGTCAAGGTCAACGGTAGAATAGCAGTCTAAATATATATAAGAGTTTACAGATATTTTTAAGGTTACTTTGTTTGAGGATAGATCGGTACTGGTAGAGGGTCAGGGGATTATTAATCTTTTCTCTCATAGTTAGAATTGTTTCATTCAAAAATGTCATGAAGTCCCTACTACTGAGATATATAGGAATATACGGCTCAACAGAGCTGTGAATCTCTGTCAGCCTGGCTACAGTGCTGAAGAGAAACCTGGGGTTGTTCTTATTTTTTATATTGATGTGTAATAGGCTCCTCTGGCATTATGGAGGGCCTTCTTATATGTTTGGTGGAAAAATTGGTGGAATGCCATATCCTTTTTGGACAATGGTCCAATAAAAGAGGGTTCTATGGAAAGACTATTAAATGTTCTGTTTTAATGCCATATGCCAGAACAAGGTCGAGGATGTGGTAGTGAGTGGGTTTCTATACACTCTGACAGAAGCCAATCTAATAATGAGATAAACGCAGTACTAAGGTCTTTGGCGCCTGGACTCTACAGGGAGATTTGTAAGCGAGGGGCGTCTGCTCTGAGCAGCAGCAAGATAAAAAATTCTAAATTATTTACAAATAAAAATCTGAAAAGCTTTGAGTGCATATGTATTCACCCCCTTTACTGTGAAACCCCTAACAAATATCTGGTATGACCAATTGCCTTCACAAGTCACATTTGCAAGTCACATAATTAGTAAATAGGGTCCACCTGTCTGAAATTTAATCTCAGTATAAATACACCTGTTCTGTGAAGGCCTCAGAGTTTGTTCGAGAGCATTACTGAACAAACGGCATTATGAAGACCAAGGACCTCACCAAACAGGTCAGGTATAAAGTTGTGGAGAAGTATGAAGCAGGGTTAGGTTATAAAAAAATATCCCAAGCTTTGAACATCTCCATAAAGCACCATAAAATCCATCATCAGAAAATGGAAAGAATATGGCACAACCGCAAACCTACCAAGACGAAGCCGTCCACCCAAACTGACAAGCCGGACAAGGAGAACATGAATCGGAGGAGCAACCAAGAGGCCCATAGCAACTCTGGAGGACCTGCAAAGATCCACAGCTGAGGTGGGAGAATCTGTCCACAGGACAACTATTCGTTGTGTATTCCACAAAGCTGGCCTTTATGGAAGAGTGGCAAGAAGAAAGCCGTTGTTGAAAGTGAACCATAAGAAATCCCGTTTGGAGTTTGCCACAAGCCATGTGGCAGACACGGCAAACATGTGGAAGAAGGTACTCTGGTCAGATGAGACCAAAATTGAACTTTTTGGCCACCATTCCAACAGTGAAACATGGTGGTGGTAGCATCATGTACAGGTACAGGGAAACTGGTCAGAATTGAGGGAAAGATGGATGGAGCCAAATACAGGGAAATCCTTGAAGAAAATCTGATGCAGTCTGCAAAAGACTTGAGACTGGGCCGGAGGTTCATCTTCCAGCAGGACAATGACCCTAAACATAAAGCCAGAGCTACAATGGAATGGTTTAGATCAAAGCATGTTAATGTCTTAAAATGGCCCTGTCAAAGCCCAGACCTAAATCCAATTGAGAATCTATGGCAAGACTTGAACATTTCTGTTCACAGACGGTCTCCATCCAATCTGACTGAGCTTCAGCTTTTTTACCAAGAAGAATGGACAAACATTTCCATCTCTAGATGTGCAAAGCTGGTATGGACTATTTTGTGTTGGTCCATTAAATAAATACATGTTAATCTGTGGTTATACCATGACAAAATGTAGAAAAGTCCAATGGGGGTGAATACTTATGCAAGGCACTGTAGACTGATGAGTTGATGAAGCTGATGGATCTGAGAAGACTGGGTGGAGATGGGGAGGTGGAGGGGTGCGTAACAGCTACATGAATGTACTGGAGGTAGAGAGACAGTCATATTTAAAAGAGACACAGCAGGATGATAGGCTAGCCATGTCATTGTTTCATTTTGCTTTTGGATGGAAGACACCAGCTCATCTAAACAGCTGATATCATGATTGACAGCCTCAAGCCATTAAATTATTATTGAGCATGTGTGAGAGGAGTGAATGGCAGATGTATGAGAAATAAACTACAAGCCTAAGCATGCAAAGTATAGTCTTCCTGACTGAACTTATGCTAGAGCTTCATTTGTCAACATGCCACAACCTGTGGGACAATGAATGACCTAGACACATGCACACACATAGTGGGATGTGATCTGTTGAAATGTAATTGACGAGATAGTTACTGAGTGGAATATTAGGTTCCTACATCGAACACAGAGCTTCACATAGCTACATGACAGTGAAAAGCAAAAGATTCTGTTCGGAGAGGAACATGCAACACTTAGCTGCACAATATGTGAGCATGCCAATAAAGCCATTGTATTGAAGAAACTTGGAGAGGGACAAACATATGGACAGCTGTCTCATATGAACGAGTTCAACGTGGGTTTAATGCTCATTGGCAGGTCCACGTTATACATCAATGTATGAAGTGTCTGTTTTTTCACTGCGCTGCCTTTTTATAATCCAGAGGATAAACTGGTCATAGGTCACATCACTTGCAGGCGCCATCTCACTCCCTCTAGCTCTCCTTGCCGTTCTCATTCATTTGATGTTAACTTTACTAACTTAAAATGTCAATTGATGGACGTCTGCAGGTAATAAATGTTCAACGACTGTTCCGTTCAGTTTATTTTGTATATTCTTTAGATCGGTTGTTGCCACTTAATCTTTTCCTGACAGAAACTGGATGAACCTTCGAGATGCAGAGACGGGCAAAGTGCTGTGGCAGGGAACTGAGGACCTCTCCGTTCCAGGAGTAGAACATGAAGGTACATTAGACACGTGTATTGTAGCACAATGTGTTTTTTTTAGCTATTTTTTTGTTAGCCAGTTGTCTTGGTTGGTATGGTTTTCCTGGCCCCGACCCGTGTTTTTTTTTTAGTTAACCATTGCTCATCAGCTATATAAGATCTGTGGATATGGCATTGGAAGCCTTCTTTCTGTTTGTAGTCCAATCACGTTGGAGCAGGCTTTGGTTAAATACAGGTAAACCGTCTGTGGAGAGCAAAAGAGATGGAAAGCATTGACCAAAATGCAATTTGGGAACCCACCAGCTATAGTCTGACCATTATTTAGCTTTTTATTGGTTTAAAATGAGCTTGTAAACTGACTACTTATGAAACAACCTTGGCCATACGCGTCGTCTCTCAACTCCAACTCCAGTCTCCCATTTCCAGTCGCTAATCGGACTGTAAACAGTTAGCAGCTTACCGAAAAGGAAGTCTTGGCACAGATATCTGCTGGCTACACTGGAAACCCTGAAGTACAGCCCCATGCCCCTCAGAGACTTATCTGTCCCAAGACCGATGGGTTCAGAGATTGAGTTTTCCCCAATTATGTAGAATCATTATAAAGTGTTATTAACGAAACCTTTTTGTTTGAACTTAAACCAGATTTGTATGATCTACTTTATGATTTATGTTTCATTCTTACCGTAGTTATAAACAAACTCGAATTAAAAAGTTCTCCTGGCCCATACAGAAATGGTGTGTGGTGAAATGCAACGTGGCATGTGCTCTTAAGGCTATGCAGAAGGACTAGTGTAAAACTAAGAATGAGATTTGACTTGCAATACAATTTTATATGCACTAGAGTTCAAATCTGCAGAAAGGCAAAAAGGATTCACGGACGACAATGTGCCACATAATATATGGAGGCCATGCCCAGTTTTACAATGCAATTTACTTTTTAGTGCATGCAGATTTTTGGTTGACTGAACATTAGACAGACGTATACTGCCGCTCAAAAGTTTGGAGCTGCCTGTTAAGTTTTTCTTCTTTCCTTCAATTATGAATTATTTAAATAAAGAAAAATGTATTATTTACATTTGAAATAGTTTTATGCAACAAAAGAAGAATAATTAAATGATTAAAAGTGTTTTATTTTGGCCCTCTGCAGTCTACTTTGGTTATATCAAAGAGGTCTAAACTCTGATTTGTCAATCCATAGTATGTTCAGCTTTCTGCCCCTCAGTCTGCTTGAGCCATTGAACAGCATTTTGTTCTCCAGAGACATGATTTCTTTTGTAAACCCGTCATACAAAATAATATGTTTGTAAAGAGGACTTTTTATATAGTAGTACTCTCAGACCCCTGACTGTAACGAATCAAGCTTTTGTGGCAGGGGACCCCAAACCTTTGAGTGGCAGTGTACATCAAATGTTCTTGTGGTAAAGGAGAATATACATTTTCAGTACCATTAGGGAAATTGTAAAATTACAAGTGTAATTCTGTTAAAAATACAATGCCACAAGTTGTTTGTGGCATTTTAAATAATGCAGATAATGCACATTTTTATGGATTTTTAGCATTTGGTCTGGGGTTAAGTAGGGCTAGCATTGATACTATACAGTCACTGGCCTCTTTCAGCTGGTAGCAGTCAACCAGCGCCACACACTTTCTCAGTCTAATGGAAGCCTACAAAAGGTCACCTACAAACAAAGTGTTTGCTTTTCAAACATCTGCTTACTATGGGTCACATTTATCAAATGAACATGTTTCAGGTCTTGAATCCATAGCTCTCAGTTATTCAGAATCGGCTTTATTTGGCCAAGTATGCGTGTACATACAAGGAATTTGACAGGTTTTTATTTCATGCTGATTAATTGTAGTTTCATTGTCTCTGCAGCTCGTGTCCCGAAGAAGATCCTGAAGTGTAAAGCAGTGTCCAGAGAATTAAACTTTTCTTCCTCAGAGAAACTGGAAAAGTTCAGACTGGAGCAGAAAGTTTTCTTCAAAGGACAGTGTCTAGAAGGTAATCTGAACTGTTTAAAGGTACAGGAACCTGAAGGTCAGTCAGTTAAAGATGCCTTTTGGGCGTTTTGACCATTTATGGCCCTATGAATCCAAATTGTTTTAAACTATTCCACTGATCTTGTCCGTCTCGATGTGTCGGCCTGTGATTGACTGACGCCTGTCCAGGGTGTACCCAGCCTCTCGCCCCCCACAACCCTCTAAAGCAGGGGTTCTCAACTAAAAATTTAAAGAGGTCCAGTTAGAGACATTTTCTTGAAGCAAAAGTCCGGAAGATCATTATGTCTAACTATTTAGTGTTATATATATTTAAGTAGCATGTAATCAATACCTGACTGTACTGAATTCAGTACGATTCAAAAACTTTTTGACAATATTTATTGTCACGTAACTTAGAACTGAACATATATGTATGACTGCAGATATGTATAATGTTCTCTCATGAACTAAATAAAAGTAGGGCTACATTTCAAATAAGTAAATGGCTTTTTGTGTTGACCCAAAATCCAAGCAACTCTGAGGGAGAACTCAATGGCGGTGAATGTGTGGCTCAGGATCCTGGTGGACTGGTCATATTGGGCTCTGTGATCTCACTTCAGATTTGAGTGGGTATGTTTGTTCAAAACCTTTATGTTTTGTCTCATAATGGCGTTTCACATTGGCACTTTTAATAAGTGCCACGGTTATGAGACTCACTGGTTGAGTGCTTCCAGTGGGAAGTATGAACAGAAATTAGTCTGTCCATTCCGAATTAAATGCTCTATTTTCCTGTCCACTTTTTTCTCCCTTTCTCCGTCTCACTCGTCTGTTTTTCTCCCTTTTTGTTTTCTACAACAACATTGATAACCTGCCTTAGTCGTTCTGTACTACGTTCTAGACAAAGATTAGTGCTGAAACGTCAATGAATCAGTCAGCCATTCAACAGAAAATACATCGGATGCCGACACGAATTGACAAAGCTAATAAGTATTTTTTCTCTTTTTTTCCCCCCTCTATTTTTAGTTTTTTTTTAAATTTAATAGATTTTGCCAAACAACACATATGACAATTAGTGGACAGGGCAGTAGAAAATTCCCATGGATGCTAGATAAATTCATATTTGTCACATTATCAATATATATTGAGTATTGAGTATTTTTCAGTCAGTTTTGTCGTCCAATTCTTGTAACTGCCTCCTTCTACCATTCTGATAAATTAAACATCTAATTCTTCTTTACAAACAGTAAAATATTTATCAGGAGGGTGCCTAACTGAGAGAAAAGACCCGGAAGTATCTAAGTGGCATACTAAGAGCTGGGCTGTGTTCCAAAAGTCAAACAAATTATGTCCTGTGACTTTTCCATTTCCTCAGTAGAAAACATTTTGATGGCCAAAGAGAGATGTGAAGGAGAACTCATAAGGACTTTGGAAAAGACAACCATGGTGTTCGGAGAATCTGACTGCACTTGATACATAATAATGCAGCAGCGGATGTTGATGATTAGATCGGTAGTTCGATCCCAGACTCCACCAGTCCGCATGTCAAAGTGTCCTTGGGCCAGATACAGAACCTTCTATTGCTCCCGAAGGCTGGGCCATCGGTGTGTGTGATTGAGCTTGGATCCCGATGGGCATGTTGGCACCTTGCATAGTTGGTGTGAATGGGTGATTCAAATCAATTCAATTTATTTGTATAGCCCAAAATCACAAATTTGCCTCAGAGGGCTTTACAATCTGTACATATATACAACATCCTCTATCCCAGCAACTCACATCGGAACAGGAAAAACAAAAAAACTTTAATGGGGAGAAAAAAAAGGAAGAAACCTCAGGTAGAGCAACAGAGGAGGATCAACATAACAGAGTTACAACACATTCAATGCATATGCAATTTGTAGTCTTTGTAGGTGACTGTTGACATGTAGTGCTTCAAGTTGTTGGAAGACCAGAAAGGCGCTTTAGAAAGGCAAGTCCATTTACCATTCTGCTTCATGTCTTTCCTTGACCTTATGATGTTTTCCAATCAAGGAAAAGTGGTTAGGAAAATTTTGACAATTCAACTGCAGCTCAGGACTGACTACAGAGTGTGAAGGCATCTGGTGGAAGGTTGGAGGATGTCAGGTCCAGGCAGTGAGAGACCACTACATGGCCTGAGAGAAGTGAGCAGGGGCTTGAGACAGGGACAGAGTGCCAGGCCAGGCAAAACAACCAACCCACAAGTCCCTATGACACACACTCGCAGAACAAATCTTCACAGCAAACCACAGTCAGTAGCAGCTGCCCTGAGGTGGGGCAATAGAAATTGATTGAGAGATCGATTAATAGGTCTTGCATCTGACACCGACAGCATTTGTGCTGCAGTGCACTTCTGCTTCCAGCCCTTCTTTCTATGTAAAATGTGCCTTTCATAATGGCCAGAATGTTTAATTTCATGATAAGTATAATTTATATTTATTATTTTTTAAGCTTGAGTGAAGATATGAAATCAAATTAAACTCCAACCTGATGAAGCCATTGCTACCATGCCACACTAGCTTGTCGGGAAAGGGGCTAAATAATGCTCCAAACTTAGGCTGAATTTTGGCGAGGTAAAATGTATGGCAATTTTTGGATGGATCCCTGGACCTCTCACCGCAAGATTTGTAAATGGAAATGGATTCTATGGCTATGTCTATTTTTGCTGTGAACCCTGAAGCAAAAAATTGCCGACACCTTGAATCTCTCAAAGACGCATGTAGCGAGCCACACCTGAGCCGTGTTTCTCACGTGGTTAACATGGGCGCCCAAATAAAAAGCAAGAGGTTCCTGTTAACATGGGCGCCCAAATAAAAAGCAAGAGGTTCCGCGCTGCTCACGCAGGCAGCGTGCTTATGTGTTATGTAGCAAAATAGGACTACAAACTGCATTTCAGTGCTCGACCCTGTTGTACAATGGCAATAAATTAACCTTGTGTGTGGCCTATGTTTCTACGCTAAAAATAGACATTAAAAATGATTTGTTGAGTGCTGGCGGAGGCAGAACAGCAGCGGCTGCAGCCTCACTCCACCCTGTTAACATGGCCGCTCATAGACGGTATTACCTGTGTGTGAGTGACATAGTTCAATGGGTGTGTGTGCTAAAATCTAAATGTGTGTGTATTTATCACGGTATTAATAAATCCATGTTGTGGCCGAACGTGACACCGGTGACTGGGATGAAACCGGTATACTACCCACCCCTAGACTAAGGGCTTGTTGGGTTTTTACGTCTTTGCCACCAAATTCAGTAGCATGTTCCAGTCCACAGTGTGAAAACTCAAATATTTGTGTTTTGTGCTTGGTTCCCTAAAATATGTCATAAGATACAGCGGTTACTTTACTTAATGTTAGTTAACTTACTGTTAATGTGTTAAGAATCAACTCCGATCACTTCAGACAGCTCCAGGGGGGGCAGGTTATGGCTGAGTCTTTCCTGCTGCAGCCTGGGTTCGAACCGGCCGAGGGTCCTTTACTACATGTCATCCCCTTCCTCTGCCCTGCCTGTCCTGTTTGTCTCTCACTATCAAATAAAGCAGAAATGGCAAAAATCTATCTTTAAAAAAACAAAACAGCTGTTAGCTGTCTGTTTTGTCTTTGTTACTGTGTGTTTGCAGTGCTTTCCCTGGGGCTCTGCTGTACAAAGGTGAGGTTACGGAGAGCCCCAGGGGACAACACACAATACACACCAACATAACATGTTTATGTTGCTAGTTTCTATGTCTGACAATGTCTTTCAGTCATTATGGTACACTAACTACTTTATATTCAGGATTCTTACACTGAACTCTTTATCTGTCCCTGTCTCTGTCCAGAATGGTTCTTTGAGTTTGGTTTTGTTATCCCCAACTCCACCAACACATGGCAGTCTCTGATAGAAGCAGCTCCAGAGTCCCAGATGATGCCAGCCAATGTTTTAACGTGAGTCTCCAATCAGCTCATACTCATTTCTCTGTTTGAGGTTTCCTTACTGCTGACGCATGCAGTAGATCTTATTTTCTCATCTTGACTATTTAACTTTGTGCAGCAATGAGACATTTAACCAACACAATTAGATACAAAACCCAGTGTACATGTGACTTAGAGGTTATTTTTTAAATGTGTACATGTTAGAAACAACCTGTTTTTAATTTGAACTTCATGCACCAGTCTCAGGCAATGTGTTTGGATTTCTAATGACCTGAAGATTTAAAGGATTGGGCAAATTTGTACAATCTTACAGATGAGCAGGGAATGTTAAAAGGATTTTTACAATGTGGGTTTTATTTTTATAGTTTTGTCCATCTTTTTTATCAGTTCTGATAACATTGTATACACCAAGTTAAGTCTGATGGGTCAGAAACACAAATCATTGGTTTGAAAAGAGAAAACAAATGTTAAGTGACCCACTTCCTGCTTCAACTTTGACCATCTGTTGTTGCTGTAGTGTTTGTGCACCCATTTACTGTGCTATGTTCCGACTACAAGTGAAAAAAGCAACAAAAGGGCCAGCTTTGACGGACAGATTTTATTAATCATACCTTTTTATAATCGTATTATTACTTACACTACTTACACTTTGGCAATATTCTCCTTGTTCATGCCAATAAAGCATATTGAATTGAAATGAATAAACTTAAAGTGGTTTGGATCAGTCTTCTCAAAGACTGTGTCCTGACCCCCAGGTGGGTCGCAGGAGATTTTATTCGGGTCGCCAAATATGTTTACAGAAATTCTTCCAGTCTTTTCTTTAACATTTACATGTGCAGTATACCTCTGAGCCACATGAGGGAGCCTGAATGTTCGCTAATTGTAGTCTACTTCTAACATTGAATCTAATAGGAAAGACTAGCGTACAATCTGTCTGTGTGATGAGAGGGGGAAAAAAAGAGCATATTAAATCTGACTAAATGTATATTGTTAAACTGATAAGAGAAAATGAAAAGAATGAGATTGCCTGTTAACTCTGCCGAAATGCATTTTTTGGTCTCAGGAAGCTTTATTTACGCACTAATTCACTCTTCTCATAATTTATAGATAAGACCTTTTGTGAATTTAATTACGATGGTTTGTAATTTTTAAAAAGTGGCAACAGTGACTTAGATCATTTGGTCAATCAACCTGTCTCCGCGAGTTTCTTCTGTGAGATTATCACAGATATATCACAAGATATCTTTATTGACTTTGTGAGTGTAGTGTTTTTAACAGGCAGGAATGAAAACTACACTTTTAGGACCCACTTTGTAATCAGCGGAAATGTTCCTTTAACTTTTTTTGTTGATTCTTGCAGTCCCATTTATGGATTCATGCTAATGTTATAAAGTGTACATGACACAGTAGTAGACTTCAGTGCCTTAGTTAATGTTGCCATGTGTCTTTGTTTTCCAGTGGTAATGTGATCATAGAGACCAAGTTCTACGATGATGACCTCCATGTCAGCACCTCCAGGGTACGACTTTTTTACGTCTGACCTCTCAACCCCTGGCTCTACCCTCCAAAATGCTGATGTCCTGCCAAGATCTATAAATTACCAATGTTAGCTACGATTTTCAGCAGTAAACGGCTCATTGCTGACTTGGGATCAGCACATTTGGATGAAACCCAGCTGTGGTCCCACAATCAGTGAAGTGAGCTTTGTGTTTGGTTGTTCTCTTGTTTTGTGTCAACCTGAAAACTTACTCTAGACCTTGGGAGAAGAGGTGAGAAGAGGGGAGAGCACTCTGCTGTATCCTCTGTTCCGAGATCATCTCTCTCTGCTTATCCCCCTCCAGACTTTTCCACTGTAAATACATTACCACTGATCACCAGTCATCCAGGGAGCCACTCTCTGGTTTGGGCTTTTTTAGAATTCTACTCTCTCTCACTCAAAGGTTGCATTTACTCAGGAACATCAGACGTGTAACTTGCCTGATGTGATCTTCTCCTTTCTGTTTGGAAACACTGCTCTCCATGTGAACGTCCGTGTCGAGGGAGGAAGTTTAGTGCCTCTCCTGAGATACGTTCAAGAGTTCCTCATCATAAAACACAGGATAACATTTCCTTTAGCTCTGTCCCACTCCAGAAACTACCGCCTGTGAAGTCCAAATTTCATGACAAAGTATATCAGCTGTCCCGTTCCAAAGTCCCATTGAAATGCAGCCTCTTTTTGTATACATTTGAAGAACAAAACAGATACATTGTTTGTAGTACTTAATATTCCAAAATCCATTGCACTGGTTACTTTTTGTCCACTTGTCAAGTTGGAATGTTTTTGTGTGTATCAGTGAAATGGAAGTTATACGGATATATTTGAACAATGACAAATCCAAAGTCCACTTTTACGAGCTGACAAGGACTGCCTGAATGCATCATTAATGGTGGTCTCTGTGAGGTCAAGTATTGTAACTTGTAATGTAGCTTTAGTCCTCTGAAGGACACACCTCTTGCAGGCAGCTTCTGAAGTGGGACACAGCTTCGACCAACCAAACCTTTCCTGTTTCCTGACCACATGACCTCGTGTAGAACAGGGGTTTTCAGTGTGGTGTGAAGGAGGACCAAGCACCTGCTTTTATTCCAGTACACCACGAGAGACGCTGGTTTATCTCGATTGCTTCTTGCCTGTATTGTTTGGAATGAAAAGCTGCACACTATTGTCATGACACATGGTTGAAAAGCACTGTTTGGGGGACATTCATCAGCAGAGGGGGGGTTAAATACATCCATTTGTACTTTAAAATGTTCCACTTTCAACTAAATTATCATCAGGTGAAAACGGAGTCCTGCATCATTAATTCTCAGTAGATCAGATGTTACCAGCGGCTAAACTCAGTTCTTCTCTGTACATTCTGACTTCCCATCCAATTCACTGTTTTTTTTTTCTTTCTTAGCTGCTAACTGAGCAGTGTAAAATAGACTTGTGTTATAATATGACTGGAGTTGTGGATTAAAGTCATCCAATGTTGTAATAACATGATGTGTTTATGGTCTTTATTGTTTTGCTTTCAGATAATGTTCCCTTCCCTGTTGTGAGTTAATCATGTTTGACCCAAATCTGCACGCGACATTTTGGGGGCTGTTGCTTTGTCACATAATATTTGGTTTGTATAGCAGCAGTATAAAATGAGTAATTTAAACACATTTTAACTGATACAAGTAAGCACTCCTCAGGTTTAGCTCACGCTTATAATTGTGTCTATTTAAAGAGTTTCTGTTTGTCGGTCTGGAGGGATGTATGTGTGTGTGGAGCTGTGTGCATGTGATGACTTCTGAGCTTTGGTCAGGCTTCCCCACATATAATCATTTGATCATTTGTAGGCTAGTTGTGCTGATGAAATATCTCTACTTTTGATCAGTGATAGAAAGTTAAATGTTGATGTACATGTCGATTATTGCGTTATTCCATTTTCTGACACTTAATACTTCTCACCATTTCAGAGAGATTTAAGGTGCAACTTCACCTACTTCCAAGGTGCAATAACATTTTTATTATTTGTGCAATTATTTTTGACTATAATGGTTAATTGGATGATGTGAGAAAGTATGTAGAATGGGTCATCGGTACAGCTTTCAACCTCAATTTCGACTCAGCAATGTTGCCATCTTGTTTGATAAAATCAAAAATAGATCAGCCGAAATGAAGGCAACAGTATGTGCAAGTGGAGAAGCTGAGTCCTGTAGAGGTGGCAGAGTTTATTACGAGCGTAAAAGAAGGATTCAAGGATAATTTATTGTCATTATGCAACACACACAACAAAATGCCGGTGTTTGGGTTATGGATGTCCAAGATTAATGGACCTGTGCTTTTTTTCTAGTTATCCAACCACTCAAAGCGCTTTAACACTACATGAGATCATTCACCCAGATGACAGGGACTACCACAAGACTCTATCTAACATTCGTACAACATTCATACACGTAGGCACAGCTACAGGAGCAGCTTGTGGTTAAGTGTCTTGCCCAAGGACACATCGACATGGACTAGTGGAGCCGGGGATCGAACCACCGATCCTCTGATTGAAGGACGACGCTGCTCTACTACTGATCCACAGTCACCATTTAGTCATAATGATGGCTGAGTGGTCGCAGATGGTGAGGTCAGAATGGTAATTCTACTGGAACAGACTACTTCAAATATGTGACCTTGGATACGGGTGGGGAAGTTGATGTGCTGAGTGAAGTTGAGGCTTTCAGGCATGTCAATAAATGATGTGGCTAATTAACAGTCGGTGGAGTGGATGTGGATGTTGAAATCACTCAGCAGCAGGATGGAAGGTGAGATGGAGCAGAGCTGGGTCAGGAGCAGTCACGGGAAACTGTGCTCTTAGGTGGCAGAGAAGAGTTCTGCGTTCGAATAGTCCTTTTTGATGAGGAAGGTTCCTAACTGAGTGAAATGACCCGGAAGTATTTAAGTGGCCGCCATGATAAGAGCTGTTTGAATTCTCTAAATGCAAAGGAAAGGAGCTTCAATGCTTCCTTACTTAGCTCCTTTAGCATAGGAACCGCTGGACCTTCCTTTACGAAAGGAAAGGAGATCATTCTGACCCACAATTCCTTGCGGCGGCAACATTTAAAGTGACGCACCATTCGGCCGTTCACGAGAACAAACGATCATGAAGACAAACACAGATCATGTAAATAACCATTGTCATAACTCGGAAATTAACTTTCAATAATCTGTTAAACCTGCTGGAAAACTACGAGCGTTACATTGCTGTAAACTGCTGTAAAGTGATCAAAGTGACGTATTTGATCTGTTCTCTCTGGTGTTTACTGCAGCCTCAGCCCTCATTCTTTTATCTGACTTCAGTTACAGAAGCTTTGATGAAAGGGTTAAACTGGACGAGCTCTGCAGTCGGAGTCATGTTTTTAATTATCATCTTTTCAATTAACATTAGAATTTTAAAACACTATCAAGTCAACACTTCTAGGTCACACTGAGTTTCATAAACTATTGTCTTCTTATTCTTATGATCAGATTATAATCTGCATATTAACCATAACAACAAAGAGGGATATGAGACATTGTTACTGGGAGAATGTATTTAATTCAGCATGTTTGAAACTGAAGAATGAGACAGTTTAGTAGCTTTGTTCTCTGTCACAATCCCTTGGTT
This sequence comes from Ophiodon elongatus, assembly GCA_016806645.1. Lineage (NCBI taxonomy): Eukaryota > Metazoa > Chordata > Actinopteri > Perciformes > Hexagrammidae > Ophiodon > Ophiodon elongatus. Next base: position 32,111 of record JACSYO010001639.1, read on the forward strand.
TCACTATTATATTCATTCTTTCATTTATATTACAACCTTGTTAATAAAGTAATACCATGAACCGGGTTGTTTATGTCGTTGTGACGCAACACTGTAACAACACACGGACGAAGGAATCTAAGATGCGTTTCTTTGTAGTCCATCTTCTGAACATTGTAGTTTCACCGCTGCAGACTGATATCACTAACATGCGCCTGCCGTCGCATCATAACTACGTAGCTTACTGAAAGTGGAGTCGGATTCCCTAAACACCGCGGTTGTCTTTTCCTAACTCCTCATGAATTATCCTAACCATCTTTCCTTGACCCCGTGACGTTTTCCACAGAGGTCAAGAAAAAGTGGTTAGGAATAGACGCTAGGAGGTCATTTTTTGGACTATTCAAATCCAGCCGAGGAGAGGAAAAGGAAGAGGTGTGGTTGTGGACCGTAACTAGTCAAGTGGGCAGGTTTGCACAGTGTGCTGCAAATTAGCCGCAGGCATGCGGGTACCCAGGTGTTGTGACGGGTACCATCTGTCTTAAAAAAGGTCCCAAAACATATTCAAATTGTAAATGAAGTCTGCTATGGGTCCTGCGAACGGACTGGAGCCAAGTGTGGAGGCTGAGGAATGGGGGGCAGTAGGCTCCAAGTAGTCCTCTGTAAGTAGTTGCCAATATACAGTATACGGAGTAATAGACGTTATTAATCTGTGATCCGTACTTCTTCTTCTTCTTCCTCTTCTTCTTTTTTTTTTTTAAGGCTTTTCCTGTAGCTGACATCCTTTAAGTTTCATATCTGCCTCCTACAAGGATTGATCATCCACTGTTATCTTACTCTCCTACAGCCTTGAAAGCAGTTGTTTTAAAAAATATAAATAGCTCTTTCCTTGTCTCCATCATTTATCAAATATTTAAGCTTGACCTCTCCTCTTCCTAGCCCATGTAGTCCTGCAATAAAACCCCTTCTTTCTTTTTCATATTTCTTGCATGAAATCCGAATGTGCTCTACTGTCTTTTTTTCCTGACACTGATTAATGACCGGTACAATGACCGGTTGGATGTTTCAACTGTGGTCTGTGCCTCATCCCAAATGCTAAATTGGTATTTAAGAATTGGACGTGGTCAGTGGGTACATCCTAAGTCTCTTAATTGCATCCCCATTTCCCTCACTTGCGTCTTTTCCTTAAGTCTTAGTCCCTCCCACCAGGGATGCATGGAGAGGCGCAAGGAAACCATGCGAGGAGAGAGGAAACAAGGAAATATTTTAAGAGAAATGAGACATCCTTTCCTCCAAAGCATCACGTGAAGCGACGTCTGTTTCTGATGAAGGTGGATCAGCTGATCACATCTGGATCAGCTGTCAGTCGGTTTAACAGCTGGAGAGACTTTTGATTGCTGTTCTTATACTAATAAAGACAGTTATCATCACTAACAGAGTAGAGATGTTTTCTCTCTCTAGCCTGTTACCTGTTTAACAAACTGCATTGCGTATTTATACTGTGTTCTGTCTATAAGCGCAGGACCGATTTCTACCGGTGGAATGCGTTTGTCTTATTTATTAATCTCTCAGACTTTAATTGTATCCATAATAAAAGTTATTGAGGGAATTAACAGATCAAGAAAAGACAATTCTTTTTAATAAATGAGAAAGTTGTTTGTGTTCCTTTTGTTGTTCAGACCTACAATGTACATATATTTTAACCAGATAATAAACAAATCAAATATATAACTTTAGTCTAATCTGTGATCCGTCTTCACTCTGGTATGAAACTCCAGTGATCAGTCCGATCAGCTGCAGCGTCCAATCAAATAACTGATGAACAATAAGGGGACGTGTCCAGCGTTAAAACATTGATTGCTACAGTATCTTATTATGAGTCAGACTCAGAAGAAACTCCAAATCAACACTTTTTTTGTTGTTTCAGCTATTTTCAGCTATTTTCAGTTATTTTCAGTTTTTTTTCAGTTTTTCAAATATTCAGCTTCAAACTTTCAGCTTTCAGCATTCCAACGCATTTTCAGCAGGAAATACATTTTCTAGTTCAACTTCTATTTCTTCCATACGTTTTGAACATTAACTAGTTCAGCATACTTTCAGCTACAGAAACCGTTCGGCTATCAAAATATTCAGCTCTTCAGGAGAGGGGTGCTATGACTTTTTATGTTTCTAACTTTTCAACCTTTTTGAATTATTAAGCTTTTCATGATTTTTATTTTGAATGTGATCCTATGGAAAAAATCTTCAAATCCTCTTAAACTTCTTCAACTTTAAAAGCTTAAAAGTTCTGCATACTTTCAGCTACAGACACCATTTTAACTTTTAAATGTTGACAAAATCTTCAAATATTGCTGTATGATTCAGCTTTTTGATATATTTTATACTTTTTAAATTGCAACATTTTAACTTTTATACTTTTTTCAGACCTTTTCTGACTTTATAATAGTGTGTATTGCACAGAATGTTCAGAGCTAGAGTGGAGAGGATGCGACGGCAGACGCATGTTAGTGATGTCAGTCTGCAGCGGTGAAACTACAATGTTCAGAAGATGGACTACAAAGAAGTGCATCTTAGATTCCTTGGTCCGTGTGTTGTTACAGTGTTGCCTCATAACAACATAAACAACCAGGTTCATAGTATTACTTTTTTAACAAGGTTGGAATATAAATGAAAAAATGAATATAAAAGTGAAACCAAGGGATTGACACAGAGAGTACAAAGGTACTAAACTGTCTCATTGTTCAGTTTCAAACATGCAGAATTAAATACGTTCTCCACTAACAATGTCTCATATCCCTCTTTGTTGTTATGGTTTATATGCAGATCATAATCTGATCATAAGAATATGCAGACAATAGTTTATGAAACTCAGTGTGACCTAGAAGTGTTGACTTGAGTGTTTTAAAATTATAGTGTTGATTGAAAAGATGATAATTAAAAACATGACTCAGACTGAAGAGCTCGTCCAGTTTAACCTTTTATCAAAGCTTCTGTAACTGAAGTCAGATAAAAGACTGAGGGCTGAGGCTTCAGTAAACACCAGAGAGAACAGATCAATACGTCAGTTTAATCAGTTTACAGCAGTTTGATCAGTTTACAGCAGTTTATTGCAACAGCAATGTAACGTTCGTAGTTTTCCAGCAGGTTTAACAGATTATTGAAAGTTCATTTCCGAGTTATGACAACGGTTATTTACATGATCTGTGTTTGTCTTCATGATCGTTTGTTCTCGTGAATGGCCGAATGATGCGTCACTTTAAATGTTGCCGCCGCAAGGAATTGTGGGTCAGAATGATCTCCTTTTCTTTCGTAAAGCAAGGTCGAGTGGTTCCTATGCTAAAGGAGCTAAGTAAGGAAGCATTGAAGCTCCTTTCCTTTGCATTTAAAGAATTCAAACAGCTGTTATCATGGCAGCCACTGAGATACTTCCGGGTCATTTCACTCAGTTAGGAACCTTCCTCATCAAAAAGGACTATTCGACCGCAGCCAGACACTGATTTTCATCAGCATGGTGCTAGCTTTGGTTGAACAGGACAAGATGGCTGACTGACTGTGACTGTGTTTGTGTGCACGCGTGTGCGTGTCACCTCAAATACAGAGATGAGAAGAGCAACAGCTCCACATTAAGTGCCCTCATCGTCACATTCTAAACTCCACAAACATAACAAGTACATCAACGCATTCGGTAGAGTCTTTCCTCTCGTCTGATTATAACATTTTGGTGATTTGAATCATGTTTTTTCCTTGGACAGATGGTTTTGTAGAAAATCCACTCCCAGTCTTAAAATCTAGTCTGCCCCTTCACCCTGGTGCCCCAATCACCATGGTAACCAGTGACCTGTGTCTATGAAGCAATAGCTGCTCTCAAGTTCAAGACATCCATCACAAATACAGAAATGACACCTCAATAACACATCTTACTATTGATATTGTTGGCGTATATACAGTGCCCTCCAGAATCATTGTTACTCTTAGTGAAAATGAGCAAAACAGGCTGTGAAAAAATGTCTTTGCTGTTTATCCTCTTGGTCTTTCACTCAAAATATTCACAAAAATCTTACCTTTTCATTGAAGTAAAATTATTGAAAACACAATAAATAAATATTTTTCTCCAAAACATGTGTGCCACAATTATTTGCACCCCTAGAAAATGTCATGATTAAAATCTAACTGAAGTATAATTCCAGTCATATTTTACATGTTTAAGTTCAGCTGTTTCATTAGGAACTCTTAAGTTCTCCAGTTGATCCAGAATGCTGCAGCGCGTGTACTAACAAAAACTGAGAAAAGAGATCATATTACTCCTGTATTAGCTTCTCTGCACTGGCTCCCTGTAAAATCCAAAATCGAATTTAAAATCCTTCTCCTCACCTACAAAGCCTTAATTGGTGAGGCACCATCATATCTTAAGGAGCTCATAGTACCATATTACCCCACTAGAGAGCTTATAGTACCATATTACCCCAATAGAGAGCTGCGCTCACTGAATGCGGCTACTTGTGGTTCCTAGAGTCTTAAAAAGTAGGATGGGAGCCAGAGCCTTCAGTTATCAAGCTCCTCTTCTATGGAACCAGCTGCACTTTCAGTCCGGGGACCAGACACAGTCACCACATTTAAGAGTAGACTTAAGACTTTCCTCTTTGATAGCGCTTATAGTTAGGGCTGGCTCAGGTTTGCCCTGGTCCAGCCCCTTGGTATGCTGCTATAGGCCTGGACTGCTGGGGGGACATCTTAGGATAAACTGAGCTCCTCTCTCCTCTTCTCTCTCTCCTTCTGTATGAATTCAAGTTCTATCAATGCACATTACTAACTCTACTTCTTCCCCAGAGTCTTTGTGCTTTCTCGCCTCGCAGGTTTCCACGGATCGTGCCTGCATCTGGACCCTGGTCCTGCCTCCTGGTTCCTGGTTCCTGGTTCCTGCCGTGACCCTACTGACGCACATTCTTCTCTATTTTCCTTCTGTATGAATTCATGCACCATTAATGCACATTACTAACTCTGCTCCATCCCCGAAGTCTTTGTGCCTTCTCGCCTCGCAGGTTTCTATGGATCGTGGTTAAATCTGAACCCTGGTCCTGCGTTGTGGTCCTCCCCGACACCTACTGCTATTATTACATGAATCATTTTTCTGTCATGTGAATTGAATGTGTTGTAACTCTGTTATGTTGTTCATTCTGTACACATGACATCTACTGTTCTTCTGTCCATTCTGATAGAGGATCCTCCTATGTTGCTCTCCTGAAAGTTTCTTCCCTTCTTCTCCCGTTAAAAGTTTTTTTGGGGGAGTTTTTACTGAACAAATGAGAGGTCCTGGGACAGAGGATGTCGTATGTGTACAGATTGTAAAGCCCTCTGATGCAAAGGATGGTTCCACTGGCAAAAGAATATCCAAGGATCACAGCTGGAGAATTGCAGAGGTTAATTGATTCTTGGGGTCAGAAAGTCTCCAAAACTATCATCAGACGACACCTACATCACCACAAGTTGTTTGGGAGGGTTGCCCTTTTTTGTATTTTCAGCTATTTTTTTTATTTTTTCAAATATTTCAGCTTTCAGCATTCCAACGCATTTTCAGCAGGAAATGCATTTTCTAGTTGTTGGAATGCTGTTCAGCATTCTTTTATTAAATTAATGCTCTTACTAATACTGTGACTACTGCTGCTAATATTTCGAGTATTACTACTACAGCTACTACTACAACTACAACTACCACTGCTGCTACTATTACTACTACTACTACTACTACTACTTCTTTGAATGCTACTAATACCTCTACTACTAATAATACATCTACGACTACTAATACTTCTAGTACTACTACAACTGCTAATACTACTATTATTATTACTACTACTGCTATTACTGCTGCAACCAATACTACTATTATTATTACTACTACTACTATTACTGCTATTACTATTACTACCAATACTACTACTAGTACTATAACAGCTATTAGTATGATTACTACTACTGCTATTACTGCTACTACCAATACTACTATTACTACAACTACTACACTGTAAATTATTTTTCCGTCAAATAACAGTAAAGTGCTGGCAGCAGAGACGCCAGCAATACACTGTAATTTTACAGTACTCTTACTGTGAAATGACTTAACAGCCTATTACTGTAAAAGTAGAATACAGTATATGTCTGTATTTATTCCAATTTACAGTAAAATACTGGCAGCAGAGACGCCAGCATTACACTGTAATTCTACGGTATTCATACTGTTAAATGACTTTACAGCCTATTACTGTAAAAATAGAATACAGTATATTTCTGTATTTATTGCAATCTACAGAAGAATACTGGCAGCAGAAATGCCAGCAACATACTGTAATTCTACAGTAGTCATACTGTTGAACAATTTCAATGCCTGTTACACTAAAAATGAATCCGGTATATTTCGATGATTAAATTAATTTACAGTAACATTCTGGTTAGGGGGTTGTATTACTTTAAATTCTCAGTGTTTACTGTAGACAGAAAACATTGATAATACAATAACTCAGTTTAACAGTTTAGAATATCTAAAATAACAATCTGCAATGCAATTAACATTGTAACTTTATTGTTCTGTGGGCTACACACATCAGCATTATTATGGAAACTATGCAACATAAGCAATAAACAACTTAGAAAGGATATTGACTCGAACTTGACCTGGAATTACACAGTTGAGCTGAATACCATGGCAACTAATACAGTAGAAATAACCTATAAAGAATCATGTGAGGTACAGTTTAAAATATCAAGAATAACTAAATTTACTGCAATGTATTCTCTCAGTAAGAACATTTTCGAAAATATGCATCATAAGCAACATTTGTAAAACAAACTATACCTCTGTGACGGCCCCTGCCTATAACACCATACAAAGATGGTGTTGCCAGCTATTTGTCCCTGAATGTGGGTGTGTCCAATTGCTGGATGCAGAGCACCTGGTCCTGGAGCACCTGGGGAATAAAAGCCCTACTCCAGGATTGCTGTGCCCTCTCTCTCTCCGGCTCATGTCTTGGTTTGGTCTTCCTTTGTTTCACCCACACACCCCACACCTCATCATGCACACGCATTCACATTTACATTACTGATGTTACTGACTGACACACTTTACAGTCGTAGTCTTTTCGTTACCTGATTATAATAAACACCTTTAATTTATCGTCATCCACTGTGTCCTTTCCCATATTTGTCTTAGCCTCAGAGCCGGGTTGTGACACCTCTTACAAGAGTCCTGTGAGGTAGGCTTGTGTTTTACCTCTTAAAAGAGTCCCGTGAGGTAGGCTTGTGTTTTACCTCTTAAAAGAGTCCTGTGAGGTAAGCTTGTGTTTTACCTCTTAAAAGAGTCCCGTGAGGTAGGCTTGTGTTTTACCTCTTAAAAGAGTCCTGTGAGGTAGGCTTGTGTTTTACCTCTTACAAGAGTCCTGTTAGGTAGGTGCATGAGGAAGAATCTTGGTGGTTGTGGATAGTCCTTAATTCAAAAAGGAATCTTCTGGGTCAGGTAGAGATGACCATCATCTTGCTGGTGGTTGTTAGTCTCCATAGATTTCTTCCAGTGTGCCATTGTAAAAGAGCAACAAACAAAATAATTAATCAAAATAACTCTAGAGTCAGGAATGTACAATAAAATCAATGCTTATAAAGCTGATAATATCAAAGTTTCTTGTGGTTTAATTTGGCAACGTCAGTCTGTCAAAACAGCCTACGGAGTGAGAGAGAGAGACGAGAGGGAGTTCACTGACCTATATGAAGTCCCATTCAAAGTCAAGGAGGTTCTTCAGTAGTGTGGAAACGTGTGTGTTGACGGTGGAAGACTTCTTCTGGACGATCACACCCGTCTTCTTGGAGACAACCTTGCCCCGTTTGGCCTTTGTTCCTCTCTCTGGATTAATACCAATTAAGCGTCTAAAATCCCAATAGTCTAAGATCAGAGACTGAATGAAAAACTATTTGGAACACTTTATAGTCTTAAAGGGGTAGTTTCGGTTTTCTAACATAAGGTGATATGAGTTACTAACCGGTATTGATATCATGAGGTATTTTATGTAATTCTGCCGCTAGGTTTTCCTTTCAGACCTTTCTAGATCTTGGAACTATTTTATTTGTCTCTCTCTGTCTCTCCCCCTCTCTCTCCCCCTTCAAAAATGTTCACATAGTCATAGTGCCACTTACTGGCAAAAGGAAATTACACGTTTTATACTTTGATGTACTACTCCTAGCCAGTTGACCAATAACACCTTAATAACACATCTTACTACTGGTAATGTTGACGTATATATATTACAACGTCTTGCAGTAGCAGCCGCACAGTCAAAAATTCTCGTGAAATTTTCTAGTTATTCTAATATAACCTCTGCTGCTGTTATTATTAGTAGTCAGTCGAAGTCCATTATTTTGCTTACTACTCTTATTATACAGGGCAACTGTGGATCAGTGGTGAGCAGGGTCGTCCTTCAATCAGAGGATCGGCAGTTCGATCTTCTGCTCCGCTAGCCCATGTCGATGTGTCCTTGGGCAAGACACTTAATTAATAAGTTCTGTCTCTCTCTTTTTTGGGGGGGGGGGGGGTTGTCCTGTGAGGATGTGAGGGTCCTGCACATTGAATGCTGTATGTGTACAGATTTTAAAACCCTATTTTGTATAGCCCAAAATTTGTGACTTCAAAAAATAATTCAATCGAATGTCGCCGACGAACACAGTACCGGGCTCACCTCCTGATGGAAGATTGTCCCGATGAGGCTGCAGGGCTTTGAAACGGTATAAATACAAATGGGACAGCACTTTGCAGCGGAATATCACATTACCTTGATGGCACCAAAGCATGTCATGTACAATTGCAAGTTTTTATTTTACGTTATTTATTGTCTGATTTGAATGGCTCCTAGGCTATTCCCTTCCGAGACCAGAGGTTCATTATAGTCAAATAATCAATTTACTTGTTTTTGTTGTCAACAAGGCTTCAAAAAGCAAAATGAAAAGGAATGGTTGAATAATAAACCAGGTGTGTGATATAGCCGATGCTTGCATTACTCTGATTTCATGTGTTTTTATGTACCATCTTAGCTCCTTAATGTTAATGTATTTGTTTAAATTTAATATGCCAGGCTTGAGACCAGTTTGCCGTCTTTTTCGTTTACACATTTTTTTCTCTTTAAGCCTCCGGGCTTTCCCTTGTAACACTGTCTTTAACGTCATATTTATTTTTATTTTTATAAAATATTAATGATATGGTCTTCGAATGACAAAACTGTTCCGAAGCCATAATGGTACACACTCCGGTACAGTAGGTTGCGTCTTGCATCTTCAGCGTTAGTTTGTAGTCGGCTATAAACTGAGCGAAGAAGAAGTAGGAAGCGGAAGTTGCAGTACGCATGCACCGATAGGCAGCGGTGTCTCTCATGCCAGAGCTCTTTTTTATTTTACCTACAGCGTCTGAAAGTGAGTACGTTTCGTTGCTCAATGTTGCTTTCTTCACCGTAGTGTGTTGGGATTTTTGGCATATTTGTAAGGAATGTTTAGCTGAAGTTAGGGGATGTTTTAGGTTACTTGGTTTAACCATGCATTCCGTACACAAATGTGGATGTTCCATGAATACGAATTCCATGTCGTTGATAATATGTATGTGTGTCATCTTCGCCCCCTTTTTCTCCCGGACCAAGCAAGAGCCCTACATACCTGTGGAGGACTCTTGCTGTGCGTTTGAATTAGTTTTGCTCGGTGCGCCCGGTGTGCGAGATTTACCGGTGTTTGAATTAACTACTGCGGTCAAGAAAGCAGTCGTTCGCAAAACCGTGGTCAAACCAGCCGCCGCTTGAATTTTAATACTTGTCTATTCAGAATCAGCTTTATTGGCCATGTATGCATACAAGGGATTTGACTCTGGTTTTTCCGTTGCTCTCAACATACATAGACAGAAATAGACAAAAAAAACAAGGACAACAAAGTAGAACATAGGTAAACGTAAGCATTTAACGACTATGTACAAATTTAAATATATATGAACATAAAAACACAACAGCACTGACAATGAAATGGAGGTAATAGTGCAGTATGACAGATTAACTGTTTATCAGAGACAGCCAGTGGAAAGAAGCTGTTTGGGTACAGAGCTCTGTAGCGCCTACCAGAGGGGAGGAGTTGGAACTGGTTGTGTCCAGGGTGTGATGGGTCTGCAGGGATGTTTCCTGACTCTGAAGATGTACAAATCCTGGATGGAGGACAGGCTGGCACCAATTAGTTTCTCTGCAGATGTGACAGTCCGTTGTAGTCTGTTCCGGTCCTGTTTGGTGGAGGACAGGACCAGGCTGGATGAAAGCGGAGTGAATCAGCAGGTCCTGAGGCAGGTTTACTTCCTGAGCTGGCACAGGATATGCATCCCCACTTTAGGTCCTGGGAGATTGTGGATCCCAGAAACCTGAAGGTCTCCACAGCAAACACAGTGCTGTTGCATATGGTGTTGGGGGGGCTCCTCCTGAAGTCCTCTGTCATCTCAAAAGTTCTGAGCCTGTTCAGCTACAGGTTGTCCTGACCACATCAGAAGCCCAGCTGTTCAACCTCCCGTCTGTATGCAGACTCATCACCATCTCTGATGAGGCCAATGACCATTGTGTCGTTGCGAGTTTAACAGATGGGTCTCCAGAGGTGCAGTGGAGAGAGCACACATATCCTTGAGGGGCGCCGGTGCTGATAGTCTGGGTGCTTGATGTGATTTATTTTCCCCAGCCTCACCTGCTGCATCCTGTCTGTCAGGAAGTCTGTGATCCACTGACAGGTGGAGGCTAGCACAGTGAGCTGGGATGATGGTGTTGAACGCAGAGCTGAAGTCCACAAAGGGAACCCTTGCGTTTGTCCCTGGGGAGTTGATGTGTTGCAGCATATAGTGCAGTCCCATGTTGACTGCATCATCCACCGACCTGTTTGCCCGGTAGGCGAAGTGCAGGGGGTCCTGCAGGGGGCCTGAGATGTCCTTCAGGTGGGTCAACACCAGTCTCTCAAACGGTTTCATGACCACAGACGTCAGGGCGACGGGCCTGTAGTCATTTAATCCTGTGATGGAGGGTTTCTTGGGGATGATGGTGGAGCGTTTGAAGCAGGAGGGGACTCCACATAGCTCCAGTGATCGGTTGAAGATCTGCATGAAGATGGGGGCCAGCTGGTCAGCACAGACATTCATTCTCCTCAGTGCAGGTGGGGGGTCATGGAGTTGGCGGGCCAAAAAGGACGAAGAAAATACCCCAAAAAAAACGGATCCTACTTGATTTAGGAAGTTAAAAACTACATTATATTGTACATTGCATGAAATCTGATTATAGTCTTATTTTTAGTCAAACTACCATATTGTATTTATTCAAAAAAGGGAGTTCTAAAGTTAACCTGTAATGAAAACACTTTTCCTTTAGTTGGAAAGGTTCTTTTTCACATTAACAATTGGAAAATCTTGATCCCTAGCATCTACAAAATCTACATGACTTATATTGTATCATGCAAACAATGTAAGATAGACATACAATTAGATATAACAGAATACTATTTGTATATTACATTGTGAAATTAGATACAATGACATTACATAGTATTATATACATTATGTAATGCAGCTTGAATTATATTTTAATAAAAGTAGCCTAATGCATAGAATTGTATAAATATGGTCTGCTAAAATACTGTATGATATAAAGAGAGCATAACTAACTTTTAGAAAAGGAGATACACATTTTAATGTTTGAATATTGCTGAGTAGTCTTAAATTGGAATTTATTTAAATTTGTATTAAAAATGAGGCCCTTAAATGTACTCAAAATTGTACAGTAACTGGGTAATCCTAAACTGGAATCCATTAAAAGTGTCTTATAACCTCTTAAGGAATTATTTTTATGACAGATAAAATATGAAGAAATTCAGAATATTATAACGCCATTTAAGCTAACGTTCCATTTAATTTTCTGAAACTGTACAATCTAGAGGTTTTATGACGGTTAAAAGATTATTTGATGATATTTGAACTTAGTAGTAGTATAACTTCAAATTTGATTATAATTGGATTTCATGTAATTTACAACATAATGTTTTTTGACTTGTAACATCAAATTGGAAAAAATATTGCTTAACCTAACCGTCTATCTTTGTCCTTTTTGGATATCCAAGCACCCGTACTGTAACACTACAAATAGGAGTGGCCTTTCAGGACTTATTGCAGACATTTTGATCGCTTCGCCTCTTCATCACATTCCTTTGTCGGTATCTTTTGAAAGATTACAAAAGGAACGGTGTCCTGGAAAATTCCCATGGACAAGAGAATGAGAAAGTAGGTGGTATTGATGCTTTCTCAAAACATCAAATCCTTAACTAAAGGTGGTGTGCTCTGTCGAAATCAGTCAGATATCTTAACGTCAAAAATGTGAGCAGCAGAGCAGGTTAGAAAACGGATACTTTCTACTTTCTGAGAAATTTGTGGTCAGAGTTAACATTGAGTCTAATGGAGCAGTTGGTTAGAGTTCATGTCGCTTTCTCATAGACCAGGGGTCACTCGTAGTCCGGATCTACACGCCGTTGTATCTGGACCTACACTGATATATCATTTAGAATTATTACATTTTGACGGAGTACCTCTATTTTAACCAGCGCAGCTCTTCTAGCCTTTACGGCACTCGTGCAGTAGTCCAGGAAACACACTGACCAATTACATGTGTTGTAAATCATCTCACGTGATGCTACTCAAATATGTGCATTCCAATAATTATCGCCCGCGAGTGAGAGAAACACACACGCGGGAGAGACGGGGAGAGAGACCCAACAGTCGGAGAGAACGTTATTTCACATGGTGTTCTCTAAAAAGAGAAAGTGGACAACGAAACCAGAGCCTTTAACTAAGAATGGACAGATTCGTAAATGTTCAGTCTTCCGTTGGACAGTTCAAAACCAGCATGTCTCATGTTCAGAGAACGTAACGATTATTGAAAGCGGCGATGTGAAGCGCCACCACGAGACAAAAAGCACTAATCCTTTGAGCAAACATAACCACTCAAATCCAAAATGAAGGCACAGAAAAGAGCCCAATATGATCAGAATTCTAACCTATCATTTTTAACTGTCCAACAATGATGTTAACAGAGAGGGAATAGAGCTGAAACAAGTGGTTTCAATATAACCACGGCTATAGTCCCTGCATACAATTTTCTCTTTATAGAAGAAGTAAAAAAATATATCATCTTGGCTTTTTTGGGTGACCACACTTCACACCTAAATGAACTAAAGCTGCAGGACAATTCAGTATGGTTAATTTTTCTAAAATGAAGTACTTTATTTTAAGATGCATATTTTTTAAAACGCTTTCTGTTATGCATTTACTTTTTTTAATCCAGTCCTTATTTTATTTGGAATGAGAAATCATTTATTTATTATTGGAGTTTGTATTATTTATAATTCATCCAGTTTAATTTGAAATCTGACAATAAATATTGTTGAGGTATTATTCAATTGAACTATCTATATTTGAAATGTCAGCTGTTAACTGCATACAGATGTTAATACAACTGTTAAGATACTTCAATATATATGGGACAAAATCAGAGCGCAAGTTAGACATTATTGTGATGAAGGTCCAGTTGAGGAAATTCTCTCAAACTGGACCTTGTTGAGTTTTAATTGAATAGCCCTGTCATAGATTATATAAGAAGTGGACATAGTAGTTGTGATTGGTTTGTGGTCTGCGGTTTTGAAGCCTTGCATTCTGCGTTTTAGCTGTCGCTGTCTTGGATTACGGCCGTCGTCGTGACTTTTTTTCAACCAGACATGACAGATGCCATATACGGCTCTGGTAGCGGTAGCGACCTGTCAATCACAAGGTAGCCCTGCCCTAAGATATACTCTGCTTTATGATCTATTTTACTCTGAATGGGAAACATAATTTAGGTAATACATCAAGTGAGAAGTAGGGTCATTTTCTCATAGACTTCTATACAATCAGACTTCTTTTTGCAACCAGAGAAGTCGCCCCCTGCTGGCCAGTAGAGAATGGCACTTCTGCATTGGCTTTGCTCTTCAGAACCGGAGGTTGCCGCCTGGTCTTACTGTTGACAGAATCCCTTCATTTGTTAACACAAGGCTTTTATTCTGAAATATCTGCAGGACAGTGTTGTGGAAAATGCAGGGATTTACTGGCTTAATACAGTGCCGGCTTTTAATCAAAGATGCTCTATAATAAAGACGTCCCCTTACCAGCACTGCCAATTGTTTGAAATGGTTTAATAATCATTTTTTTAGATGACATTAATAACATAGCTAATATTATTTTGAGACGAAATAAGTTAACATTTAAATATGATGGTTGTTTCTTAGTCGTGTATTCTTGGGGTCCCCAGGGACTGGTGTCTAAGCTTGGGATAACAATGCTGACCCGTCACATTACGGTTCTGATTAGGAGCGGAGTTTAACTGTTATTTTAGATCTGAAACTAGAAACGAGAAGAAGCAAATGGCCACATGTGTAAAGCATTTAAATGAAAATAATGTTTTGAATTTTTCTTTCTCAAAAATGACAAACAAGTAATACATTTTCAAAATAGTTGTTAGTAGTTATCTGTTCATCGATTCATTTACTAATATTTGCAGTTTTACACATCACAAAACCTAATCCATACAACCGTCTGTCTCTGTGTAGCAGCATGACCAGTGTCAACCCGATGGCAGCAGTAGGACAGATTCTGACCAACCCAGGACTAGACCTGACTCGGCGGTTCAGAGCCTTATTCACCTTGAAGAACCTGGGAGGTAACGCTTCCTTGAACATGTTTTTGTATGAAATTGTATTGAATGGAGGGGAGGGGATGTGGGGTGTGTGTATCTATCATCTGAAAGCTGGGGACAAAATTCTTTTGAGATGCAGATGTGTCAAGTTGTACTCGTCATAAAATATCGTAAATCATTCCCTTATCTCACAAGTTGTTACAGACATTTATGGGTTAACTATTTATTTCACAGATTTGTTGCTAAATAACAATAATGACCAGTTTTTTTTGCCATTTGGATGGCAAGCCTTCTGTTAAATTTTTTAAAAATAGTC
Source organism: Ophiodon elongatus (assembly GCA_016806645.1). Lineage (NCBI taxonomy): Eukaryota > Metazoa > Chordata > Actinopteri > Perciformes > Hexagrammidae > Ophiodon > Ophiodon elongatus. Next base: position 47,153 of record JACSYO010001639.1, read on the forward strand.
TCAGTATGTGAAATGGATACCATGAGTTAGGATTGGGAATCACCAAAGGCACCAGGATACATTATTATTATACTGAATACAAAATGTTTAAAATTGCAATAATATCTTATAGTGACTTAAGTATTGTGAAATCAAACATTGCAATATATATTGTGCTTTATGACCTATTTAACTGCAAATTATGTAGTTTGTCAACATCTGTTTTATCATAATAATAATACTCTGTTCATCTCACTTCAGTCCATTTTTAATAGGCCTATAGCCAATGAACTGAAATATTTATTATCATTATCAGCTCTTTCCTTCAACTCATCTATAGTGGGGACTGCATAAAAACAACCAATTCATTGTATTTTTATTGATAAAACAATCTTTGCATTATATATAAGCTGCTTAGAGCTAGTGTTAGGAAATTAAACAGCTCATAAGTCATCTCTAATATTGAGTTTATATTGCTGTTAAAACATCTCCTTCAAACAACTGGTTTTAAGTCTCTCTATGCTATGCTTTAACATGTCAGGTGCTGAAGCTATAGAATGGATCAGTAAAGCCTTCACGGATGAATCTGCCCTGCTGAAGCATGAGTTGGCTTACTGCCTGGGACAGATGCAGGACAAACGGGCCATACCCACTTTAACAGCAGTTCTCAAAGATACACAGCAAGAGCCGATGGTCAGGCATGAAGCAGGTAAGCATGCATGCACGCACTCAACAACTATGAGGGGTTAAGAGTCAGGTCACTAACAAACATATGTTTGTGCAGGACTAAAAGTACACATGCATGCATGTGCATGCTTGTGCTTTTTGCAATACCCCTACCAGACCACACACACATACTTTCATTTGCCTCTTATCTTTTTACATCAACCCATATATGTGTGTGCATGCTTGTAATAACTGTTTTATTCAAAGAACTGTTAGCATGTTTAGGCTTTGTGGAAACGTTGTTTCCAGAGCAGGGGAGGGGGTACGTCCAAAGTCCAAAGGGAAGTGGCAAAGTCCAGACGAGAGCTGCTGTAAAGCCTGGTCTCTGCTGCGGAGGATATATACGTAGAGGGCCCTCCCTTTTGAGAAGTGTACAAATATTTTTGTGTTTAATATGAAACTGAGAGCACAGTAGACTTTGTCGGGCTACCACAATGCCGGTAATTATAAAGAAATACTCACGGAAAATTGACAAAATGGTTTTGTTAGGATCCAAAATAATATCATAAAGTACCTGGCTGGACTCAAATGTGTAGTCTGCTGTTTAGCCAGTAGCCAGCGCTCATGGAGAGCTCGGCTGTACATAAAGTACACATACGTGTACTCATTCTTCTCACCGGTTCACCACTCATACTCACACATTCAATTCAATTCAATTTATTTTTGTATAGCCCAAAATCACAAATTACAAATTTGCCTCAGAGGGCTTTACAATCTGCACACAATGACATCCTCTGTCCCAGAACCTCTCATCGACTCAGGAAAATGAATGAATTCATACAGAAGGAGAGAGAGAAAAGGATAGAGGAGCTCAGTGTATCCTAAGTTGTCCCCCAGCAGTCTAGGCCTATAGCAGTATATCAAGGGGCTGGAAAGAATGGACCAGGGCAAACCTGAGCCAGCCCTAACTATAAGCGCTATCAAAAAGGAAAGTCTTAAGTCTACTCTTAAATGTGGTGACTGTGTCTGCCCCCTGGACTGAAAGTGGAAGCTGGTTCCATAGAAGAGGAGCTTGATAACTGAAGGCTCTGGCTCCCATCCTACTTTTTAAGACTCTAGGAACCACAAGTAGCCCTGCAGTCAGTGAGTGCAGCTCTCTAGTGGGGTAATATGGTACTATGAGATCCTTAAGATATGATGGTGCCTCACCAATTAAGGCTTTGTAGGTGAGGAGAAGGATTTTAAATTCGACTCTGGATTTTACAGGGAGCCAGTGAAGAGAAGCTAATACAGGAGTAATATGATCTATTTTCTTAGTTTTTGTTAGTACACAAGCTGCAGCATTCTGGATCAACTGGAGAGATTTAAGAGACTTATTAGAGCAGCCTGATAATAAGGAATTACAGTAGTCCAGTCTAGAAGTAACAAATGCGTGAACAAATTTTTCTGCATCGCTTTGAGACAGGATGTGTCTAATTTTTGAAATGTTACGTAGGTGAAAAAAGGCAGTCCTTGAGATTTGTTTTACGCGGGAGTTAAAGGACAAGTCCTGATCAAAGACAACTCCGAGATTCTTTACGGTGGTGCTGGATGCTAGGGCAATGCCATCAAGAGAAACCACATCATTAGATAGTTGATTCTGGAGGTGTTCTGGTCCTAGTAAAATAACTTCAGTTTTGTCTGAGTTTAACATCAGGAAGTTGCAGGTCATCCATGTTTTTATATATTTGAGACATGCTTGAAGTTTAGCAAGCTGGTTGGTTTCGTCTGGCTTGATCGATAGATATAATTGAGTATCATCAGCATAACAATGAAAGTCTATGGAGTGTTTTCTGATAATATTGCCCAAAGGAAGCATATATAAGGTGAATAAGATTGGTCCAAGCACAGAACCTTGTGGAACTCCGTGACTGACGTTGGTGGTCATCGAGGATTCATCGTTTACATATACAAACTGAGATCGATCTGATAAATAGGATTTAAACCAGCTTAGTGTGGTGCCTTTAATGCCAATCAAATGTTCTAATCTCTGTAATAGGATGTGATGATCAATGGTATCAAATGCAGCACTAAGGTCTAACAAGACAAGGACAGAGACAAGTCCTTTATCTGATGCAATTAGAAGGTCATTAGTAATTTTCACCCGTGCTGTCTCTGTGCTGTGGTATTTTCTAAATCCTGACTGAAAATCCTCGAATAAACTATTGTTATGTAGAAAGTCACACAACTGATTTGCAACTTATATATATATATATATATATAAATATAAATATAAATAAACGGCATAGTTTTGCCGATCGTTTTAAGAAAAGATGCTTTTCCATCCCGCCTGCGTGTTTTGGGGTTCAGAGGGTTAAATAAACTCCTCCTAGACAATTCATTAGCTAGACTTCAAATTTGGTCAGTACAGTCTAAACACCTTTGACATAAAAAGTTATTAAAAGTCTGCATTCCTGTAACGTGGCAGCCATTTTTCATGATTCGCCATTAAACAAGCTTTAACTGTGTGATTAGTACTATATTATAATTCGCGTACATGATTATTGATATTATGATTATATAATGATTATATAATTATATAATGCATGCTATTTGCTCTTTTAGTTCACTTTTTTATTGTATTTCTTTCCTATGCTTTCACATAGCTCTGGCACACACATGCACGTACACAAATTCATACACGCACACACACATCATCACTCTGTTCTCTCATCCACTGACTTGTAAGTGGCCTGTATGCACTGCTCTTGTTGAATAGGTGAATGACATGTAAAGCGCTTTGAGTGGTTTGAAGACTAGAAGGGGCCATACAGAAGATAGACCATTTACATGTGTTTAGTAATGAGATGACTCATGCTGACCCCCCCATACACATCTTCAAATTACATTCCTGACACAAGCCAGACAGAAGAAAACCATCAGTATGTAGAAAATGTGTATTTACTCCTCAGTGATACACAGGCTAAAAATACTAAGTTTATGAGAACTAGAAGCAATAGTATATGTGCCCGTCTGACACTTTGTCTCTGTCTTTCTGTAGGGGAGGCTCTGGGAGCAATTGGTGATCCTGTGGTTCTGGACCTACTGAAGGAGTACAGTCAGGATCCTGTCATAGAGGTAGGAACATAACACACACGCCTGTACCTCGCGAGACAGTGGTACCAATAAATGCAGAGAACACGGGATCAGATCCTCAACTGCATACAGTAAATATGCAAAGGAAGACAAGAATCCTGGCTATTAGTTTTTGCTGGATTTATGTGTGTTAAAAAAGATACTATTTTATTTATTTATTATACTATTTTATTTCAAGTCAGCTAAACTTGTGTTCCTTTATTTTCAATTAAATTCAAATCAATTCATTTGATTAAATCCATTTATTTAGTTTGTTATACTATGACAGTATTGATTAAATGTAAGAAGAAGTAAATTAAAACACAATTGAGTTCCCAGAAACTCTTTTGAGTCACACTTATGTAACCTAACAGGTTTGTTGGTGCTGAACGCTGATAGTGAAGTTTCCGCATTAAAGAAATAAGCTTTGAGAAAAGCTTGTTTCCGCATTAAAGAAATAAGCTTTGAGAAAAGCTTGAGTATTGCAGACATTAGGGTTGTATTCCACTGTCCACACCCACAGACTTTGAGTTGTGTTCCAGCTACATCTGCAAGGGCGTAGAGCTTTCCTACTGTCAAATCGTGGAGAGCATGAGGTAGGGCTGTGCCGGTATACGGTTGAACCGGTATACCGGTTTCAAATTTCCATACGGTATGAATTTTTCATATACCATCATACCGGTGCATAGCCGTAACAACTGTTGTCGCTCTTCGGCAGGCAGCAAAATATATTGTTCACCGCTCACCGCTGAGGGCGCAGCGGTCGGAGCTTCTTGTCTTACGGGTATTGAGATGGAGTCATGGTTATAACTTTATAACAACAATTAATAACCCACAACTAATGCTCTTTAACAGGAAAACACCACGACACAACAGTTTGTGACAATAATAATTGTACATTTATAAAATTACACCGCCAAACTGCATGCTGGGTACAGCTCGCCCACTATCACAACAAGAAGAAACTCCGTCGCTACATTAAGAAACGGAACAGAGCGATGCAGGAGGAACAACGAGAGACCAGACATATATAATACAACTTGAGCCCAAGAGGAGCTGTTTCTGCTGTTTGGAGCTTTTTTGGTTTTGACAAATCCGACGTAGATCAGAAAACGATTTATTGCAAAGTTGGTCGAGCCGCTGTTATTGCCTCTGGTGGCAACACTAGCAATTATAAAAAATGTGTGTGTGTGTGTGTGTGTGTATGTATATATATATGTATATATATGTATGGTTATTATGTGTATATGTGTGTGTGTGTGTATGTATGTATATATATATATATATATATATATATATATATATATATATATATATATATATATATATATATATATATATATATGTGTGTGTTTTTTGTATATATATATATATATATATGTATGTATGTATGTATTGTGTGTATGTATATATATATATATATATGTATGTGTATGTATATTATGTATATGTATATATGTATATGTATATGTATGTGTGTATATGTATATGTATTATATATATGTGTATATATATATGTGTATATATATGGTATATATATATATATATATATATATATATATGTGTATATATATATATGTGTATATATATATATATATATATATGTGTATATATTGTTTATATATATTTATATATACATATGTATATATATATATATATATATATATGTGTATATATATATATATATGATGCTCAGTAGATGGGTACCAATGATGTTCTGGGTGGTTTTAATCACCACGCTGTAGAGCCCTCCTGTCCTGTGCCATAAACATCCCGCCAGTTTGTAATGTTTGCAGTCAGGATGCTTTCTATTGCTCCTCTGTAAAAGATACCAAGTGCTTGGCACATGAATTTTGTTTCCTTAAGAAATACAGTGGTTTGTGAGCTTTCTTCCCCAGGATGAAGATGTGTGATGGCCATGTCAGATTGTTTGTGATGCTGATTACCAGGAACTTAAAGCTGTTACCTTTTTGTTCACCTCAGCTTCATGGATGTAGACAGCGGTATGTCTTCACCTCCTTTTTTTTCTAAAATCATCAGCTCCTTAGTTTTACTGCCGTTGAGCAGTAGGTTGTTCTCCGAGTACCACTCTCCAAGGTTGTTGATTTCCTCTCTATATGAAGGTTTGTAATCCGGCCGATGATGGTGTCACCTGTGAACTTCACAACAGAGTTCTGTTTTAATTAATATTAGAATTTGTGATGGATTACACTGACTTCGGAGCGGTTGAAATTATTTTTGGATTGGTGGTAAAAAACAAACATCATCTGGGCATGTCTAAAAGTTATATTTGCTCTCTTTCTTTTTGTGCTGATCAGATCCTATCCGTTACTCAAAAACTGATCCTATCCGAACTGAGTTTTATGATCCAATGCACCCATAACCAATAGTAATTTGGACAATACCTAACAATTTCAAGTTTCAGTGCTTGGAACTTATTTCTTTCATGCCTCAACAAACATTAGTTTTTCTCCCATATGGATGTGTTGTGACTTCACGTCAGTCTTGGTTCTCCGTGTCAACAAAGAACACATGACTAAAATGTGCAAATAAAACTTGTGTATTTAAATATCATGCCTTCCTGCAGGTTGCAGAGACGTGTCAGCTGGCTGTTCGTCGGTTGGAGTGGCTGCAGACGAGAGGAGAGAAGCAGTTGGACGATGAAAGTACAGACGAGAACCCCTACCACTCTGTAGACCCAGCACCTCCAGCTGTGAAGAAGAGCGTGTCAGAGCTTCGCTCAATCCTGTTGGATGAGGGTCTGCCACTCTTTGAACGTTACCGTGCAATGTTTGCCCTGCGTAACCTGGGCAACGAGATGGCTGTGCTGGCACTGGGAGACGGTAGGATATAGCTTACTGTTTCATCTATGCATCACTCTGTTTAACAATATCACTGTTTACTTTAGATCTGGTAACTTTTGGTCATTTTCATGTCGACCTCAGTTTTAAGCTTCCTCGACGCAAACTGAAACATCATAATCAGTCTGTGAAACTGTTTAATATGAATTGGGGAAACAAGTTGGTAGTTTGCACTGCCTTTTTAGAAATATTTTAGTTGTTCACGATAGTGACCGTTAATCCCATCACCATTTCAAGGAACTCACATTCCAGTATCAGCTTATGAAATTCCTTACAAAAAGGATGTGGAAGATAACAACTTACTGGATAGTAGGCAAACTTCTTCGAGTCTTGTTTATAAAGATGTATGCCAAGCAGGTGCAAGGTAAAAACAAAGATATTTACTGTAAAGTCAGTTTAAACCATGTAAAAATAGAGGTTGTGCAGGAGTTATTTGTCATTCACTGTGACAAAATGCCATATTACAGCAATAGTATTCAATAAAACAGCAGTCACAGCTTCAATGGAAGGGAATGTTCTCGGTCAATATGTGATGCACACTTTCCTTAAAGTCCCAGTGAAATAAAAAAATGATGATGGCATTGCAAAATCTTATATGTCATGCATGCAGTCTCTTTTTAAAATCTTTGTGTCCAGGCCTGCAGTGCTCCAGTGCTCTGTTCCGTCATGAGATTGGCTATGTCCTGGGTCAGATGCAGCATCCGGCAGCGGTCCCAGCCCTGTGTGCAGCTCTGGAGCGTTCTAGTGAGAACCCTATGGTCCGACACGAGGCGGCAGAGGCTCTCGGGTCCATCGGCAAAGAGGAATGTCTGACTGTGCTGCAACAATACCTTGGAGACAGAGAGCGTATTGTCAAGGAAAGCTGCGAGGTCGCTCTAGATATGCTGGAGTACGAAAACAGTGTGCAGTTCCAGTATGCAGATGGACTGGTCAGCTTACAGAGTTAAAGTTCTATGTTACACCTGAAGGGTGCCTTCACTCTAACTGCTTTTTAAAAAACATTTACTATACTGTTGTATATCCTTATACAGAAAAGAAGGCTGCTGTAAAACAATTTTATCCTGTGGGATGAAAGTTCACAGTATGAAAGATACTCTGCACATACTGTACAATAAAACAATAAAATCCATACGAGTTGGTGAGCTGCAATGTGTGTTGCTGTGTAGGGGGACAGGTAGCAGAGTCCTTTGTTCTTTCCCCTTCATGTCTTCACTGTTACTTTTCCATTTGTGTGTAAACTACAGCACCTCCACATGGCTCTCGTACAGCAGCTGTGGGCTGAAGGTGGAAGACCTGACAAGTTGATGTGATGAGTTCAACGTTGAGGGCTTTTCCTCGGAAGTTTTATTTCTTTGTTCTTTCTTATGTCTTTTTTCTTTTCTTTTTTGTCAGGGAGCTGTATGTGATCATACAGTCCGATAGAATGAGACGGAGCTAGATGGACTTGTTGGTTCTGATCCAGGCTGCATTACAGTCGATCAGGCTTGATGTCCGCTTCATAAAACAAGAATGAGAGTAGTACGGAAATTCTCATTCAAATTAATAGCAGGATGGTCCAAGTGGTGGCCATTTTGAAGTGTACCTTTGCCATTGCAAGGTACAGTAACCGTTGTAGCGGGCTAACTATGTTCAAAGTATAGAACTGAGCGCCATTTTCTTTAGAGCTTGTCAAATGACCACGGCAAACAGTTCAATGTTCATTCTACTCTTGTTCTATTTCTCTAGTCATGAAATGAATACAAGCCAAGGCTGTTGTGGATTTCAGGTTTGTTAGGAAGTACACCGTGTATTTCCACCATAGTTTGCCTATGTATGACTTGTCGGTAGCATAATGATGGACAGTGAATGGTGCTGCTACAGTGGTTTGAGGTCTTGCTATGAGATTTGATTTTTTTTTTTCCTTCATATGGTAGCTATGAGAGAATGTTTTACAGGTTAAGAACATTTTATTTATTTTGAATGATCCATGTTTAATTCAAAACTATTTTCCAAATATCACGACTACAAACACGTGCTGAATTCATGTTTAATTTACATGAGACTGGTATGAAAATGTACAGAAGTATACTGCATTAACTAATTAATTAGGAAGTATCTAGATAATCTCTGTATTTAAAAAAAAGTTTTTATGGAGAAAGAAAAAAAAACTGCTGTTTCTCTGGATTAAGGAAGTACATCAAATCTCAAGAGAAGCTATTGATAGCTCGTTGGATGAAAGCAAACATGTCTGCCTGTTTAGTAAAAAGGTGACTATGGTGAAAGTAATCCTTTCAGCGCAGTTGAGTAAGAACAGCCTCTATTACTGTCTAATAACGAATCATATGGATACATCCTGATGTATCAAGATACTGACTTCCATTTCCTGCTTTTTTTAACCATTTTAATGTGTATTTTATGGAAGTCCATTTCCGCCAGTGAAATAAAAAAGTAAGATGAAAATGTTGTCGTGATTGAAGACCACATTAAACGTGGCTTTACAACAGATGAAATACTTCAGTTGCTTGCTGATTCACATGGGATTGTACTAAGCAAACGCACCCTAGAAAGGATTCTAAGCAGCTCTGCCGTAGAAAGAATAAAACCGAAGGGGCTGAGGTGGCCAACTTCATTGAGCAACAACTGGAAACATCTGGTCAGTGTCATGGTTACAGATGGATGCACCAAAAGTGTTGATGACATGGAATTGTGACTGACAGAGAAACAGTTTAAATATTGCTAAAGTTATTGGATGGGGAAGGTGTTGATCTGAGGTCAAGAAACAGACTGTGAAGGCGTGTTTACCACAGCTGTGGTCCAAACTATGTCTGGCACATTGATGGCTACGACAAGCTGAAGCCATTTGGAATTGCAATCACTGGATGCATTGATGGGTTTTCCAGAAAGATGATACGGTTTGAAGCTTATAAAACCAACAATGACCCACAGATCATCGCTGGCTAATTTATGGATGCTGTGATCAATGCTGGTGGATGCCTTGTCAGACTCAGACTCCATTTAGGAACAGAAAATGGACATATGGATGAAATGCAGCGGCTTTTGCATTTTTCAGAGAACCCAGCTGAGACAGACAGTGTAACCAGCACATTGAGAGATGATGGCTCATCTTGCGAAGTGAGTGTGTCCAGTTTTGGATGGCCCTACAAACTGAGAGAAGATGGCTACTTCTCAGACAACTTCTTGGAGAAGTCCTTGATCCAGTTTTGCTTTCTTCAAACAATACAGGTAATTGACAAATATACATACTGATGATTGCCCAATACTATTTTTAAGAGCCACAAAGAACCATGTGTAAGAAAGTCATTGCCTGTGTTCTGTGTAGAGAATTATGTAATAAATGGCATGACATAATGATACAAAAGACTCTTTATTTTTGGTTTCTTCGACCACATTTTGCAGATATTGCAGGAAAAGGCACACCTATCTCTGTAATGGAATTGTTGTCATATACTGATGACTGCAATGATGATTTACTGACATATGTATGTTTATATTGTCAAATGTCACGTCTCTATTTCATTTGACGAGAAGATACAATGATGTGTGTATTCTTCATAACTACTAACTAGTGTGCCCAAGGGCCCATCGTAATACCATACCCCAATACATAGGTCAGGAATACTTGACTAAGTTTTTTATATACTCTTTGTGGCTGAATATTATTTCCCTCCTAGGAAGAACTTAATGAGGTTGTATTGACTTGGAACAACCACAGAGTCCGTCAAGTTCACAAATCCTGATCCTTTCGTGGACGTCCCTCCATATTGCATGCAGTTCCTCATCTGTACGGAGGCAGAGCTTGTTTGCACCATGTGGACCTGGAGAAGGTTCATGTCTGCCTTGAAGAGTGTGTGTTCAAGGACTTCCCCTGTGATGAAGATGTGTGTGTGGACCTAATGTCAGAGTATGATCTGAAATGAACCAATGATGTGTTTGAACAGTGAACCTGTATATCGAACTCAGGGATCTGATAAACAATAAAGTAGATCTAGATCATTCACTTTTCTGGGCCTGTGTCACATTTCATATTTCCGAAATGTTTTCTTTTGTTTCACGTTTCATTCTGGGACAGAAATGCAAAGTCCACACGTGTATTAACTGAATTATTTATTCAGATATTTAAACAATCACAGCATACAAAACTGCATATGTTTTAATTTGAACTGCAATTTCCTTTAATTTACTACAGCGGGAAGCTTTTAAAGTAACCCATCAATAGGTTTATGGAATGGTTGACGATGCCAAGCTGTCTTTTGGTAAATAATAAGAGCACTTGAAAATAAAACAGTGCTTGCAATGTAAAATGAAAAGAATATGTAAATTGAAACAAGATTGGACTATTATGTGACTTGTACTTGTTTTGTTATATGAACGATACATATTTACATTTAAATGAAGGTATTGTGGAAACAAAGTGCTGAAATAACTTCTGTAAGAAAATTACTGAAATATTTCTTAGATAATGTTTTCGAGTGTTTTTGGAACAACAGCAGTTATCTGAACATAACAGGTAATGAAATACCTGTTATTACAAATACAAAAAAATATAAGTAAACAGTCTTCGTATATTTCCAACTGCAAAATGCACTATTTTCTAACAACATGTTTTTAAAATGAAAACAAACGTGTTCAACAAACAAAAGTGGCAAAAAGTAGCTGAAAAATGTGGACAGCATGTTAAAGCTGTGACCAGGTAAAAAAGGTAAACAAGGTAGCTGTAGTACGTCCTTCATATGGTCATATTGTCTCTGAAAACCCTGAAGTTGTGTGAAGCTAACAGTGATGTTCTTTCCTGTGAACAAGTCTGATCCAGTGCAAAATCTAAGGAAAAGGGAGAGGAGCTGGGTGTCTGACTCTAAGGCATAGGGGTCAAACTCAAGGCCTGCTGGCCGAATCTGGCCTGCCACGTCATTTGATGTGGCCTGCGAGAGCTCGAAAAGAATATGATTGTCTTAAAATTAAAGACTATGCTGCTTTACAATGTACAGTGACCATAAACTACATCTCCCACAATACATGTTGATTTTGTGACCCGCGAATGAACGGCATCCTACTTGCCTTAGAAAGAAGTGTTTCCATATCGGCGTTTAACTAAAGCGATTTGAGTTGAAAAAGATCGTCAAATAATCCCTAAATATCCAAGAAGAGAAAGATTGATGCAGAGGGGAGGCAATTTAATGAAAGATGCGAAAGCGAATACATGTTTGTGCTTCAAGGAGAAAAAACCGTCTGTCGTCTGTGTTATGAGGCAGTGTCGGTGATGAAGGAATACAATTTACGTCGGCATTTTGACACCAAACACATAAAATTTATCCTCCAAGAAAAACATGAAGTTGTCCAATAATTCGGCCTAGATGCTCCTGAGAGGGGGCGTGGCTTATCTCCGTGGAAATACTTCCATTTCCACCATCCACCATGGAAGAAATAACCACTATTTCTGCTTTGTACACGTTGTGGGAGTCCCACAAACATGGGAACATCAAACACCCTCATGTCTGGGTTCATAATATTATATTATATTATATTATATCATCCGTAGCCGCACACAGCTTCTCCAGGAACTGCGTCTGGAGGACTGCCGCTTCCAGACTATCAATTTATCCTCATAATCCTCATAATTTCTGATCCAACAACGACAAGACGTCAGTGATGAATGGCGGAGCTTCTCAACACTGATTGGCTTTCGCAACACAGCGTCATGCGAATCGTTCGCGTCGCGTCATTCTCGCCGCCCGGCGGAAATTCGCGTTATTCACATCCATTCGCGTCTGTCATTGACTTTGTTTGTAATCTACTCGCGCGAAAAATTCGCGACACGTTTGGTGTGAACGCAGCATAAAGGTGTGTGAGCAGGTGAGCCCCAGACCACATCTGATACATGTTTTTAGCAGCTCACAATTATGTGTTGTACCAGAGTTATGTCCCTCTAAACTGTGACAAAAAAAAAGCTTTGAACAAAGTTAATGTAATGTTGTCTGTAATTTTCTTTAAAAGTTTAATCTTTGATAGAGTAATGTGGGTTTCTTAAACCTAAATTTAAAGGATTTATGTTATAATAGAAGAGAAATTTGCTTACATACATTTTTACATTTATATAAATGCATGTACTATATTTTTACACTTGAATAAACAATAATCAAATGGAGAGACAGTCATTTAACAATATGTTAGGGAGTAGTTACATTTATACAGTCTTACAGTTACAACCGGCCCTTTGAGGGCAACCATATTGCTGATATGGCCTAGGGTGAAAATGAGTTTGATACCCCTGCTCTAAAGCATCCACATGATGTAATGTGTCAAGCTCTAGCAAATGCATCCGTTGGGTCGACTGTGGTGTAAAGAAGGGAAACACTCTCACTTATTGCATTTGCAAATACAGTGCTGCTTCCAACATAAATGATATCTGAAGTATTTATCTCCACAGCATGTGTTGCAGAAGTATCTGGAGAGTGGCGATAGATAGCAGGTCTGTCATGTGTCTTTTAACCTTCTTGCACAGTGGCATCACTATTCTCCTCCTCAAGATTTATGTCACTGACAATGTCTTTCTTCTTGGTTGCTAAATAGAAACGTAAGAGAGGTAACTTTGTTTTTTCATACAGTTCCCTGACTGTGATACTGCTATCTAATGAATGCTGCTGAAAGTCAGTTAAATCAATGTCAAAATCGGTGAGGCTCCCCTCCCCTCTGCATTTATTCCACCTAGAAAAAACAACAGGGCAGCCTTTTCAATCAAATTCTGTTTTGTACCGTCCTTTGGGACACTCTTTTCTGGTTCCCCCTCCCTTTTTGGTGCGTACCTGAACAAATTCCCCTTCTCTGAAATTCATCCATCCCATCTAAATGTTTCTCTGATTCTTCTGAGCATTCTTTGGAGGGGGTTGATGCTTTCTCTGAGACACATGCTCATCTTTGTTTCTTGAGAGCTTTCCTCTAAGTCGCTCAAAGATCTTTGACTTGCGACTGCTGGGTTCTTTTTCCTTCCGTCTGCAGTATCCAAAAACAGCCCGTCGATCACCAGGATGGCCGGTACTCTCTAAGCTGGTCATCTGTCATGAGGTGTATGACACTGGAATAAATCTACAATGAAGGAATACTTTATTCATTTTAGGCCAAGTGCATTAAATTGTAACAGTGAACAACCTGCATATGCAGCACAAGATATTTACAAAGCTCTTCCAAACTTTAAGTTTTTTAATGTTTAAGTCAAAATGAAGCATTTCCTATATTAGCTACATTCTCCTGTTCCATTCACTGTATGTCTACCTCAGACACGTGCCGTGACCTTAAGTATTCACTTAGGTCCAAGTTAAAAAAAACTCTACACCTCTGTTGAATAAAATTATAGCTCAAATGTGACCTTAAATCAAACATACAGTACATCTATACAGTTTTATAACATCTTTTTTTGTTTGTAGTATTCAAGCTTCTTCACAGTCAATTCATGTTTAAATAAGACAAAACCCTTTACTATGCTCAAAAATCCTCAAATTAGGAGAAAGGGAGCAGTATTTAATTTGATTACTTTTCTTCTTTTAATATTTAAAATAAGTATTTTTCTGATTTTATAAAGAAATGCAATACTTTTAAGTGGTTAAGGAGCATAATCACTCTATTTGATTTTATTGTGAAGCATCTTATGACAACACAGGATGATCTCGTACCTGTAGTGACTGTATAATAATAATATATATATAAGAACATGTTTGGTTGGATGTTGAAGAAAACAGAAGCCTAGAGCAGCTACAATGCATGTATTTAAAACTTCTATTTTTTGTAAAAATGAAAAATGGTTAAATATGCCATGAACATGTTTATGTACTTAATTCTCTGTATATATTTCAGAACTAAGTAGCAAAAAGAGATACAAAGGGGTCATTTTTTGACCCGGTTTGATTTAATATTTTATTGTACAATTAGCTATTATTGTGACTCAAGACCTGGAATGACATTCATTTATTGTATGTTGATTTACTAAACATCTTGTTCCAAAAAACAGTTGACCCTTTTCACATCAGATATTTTGATTTGTTATAATATTCCCAGTAGTATTTCCATCTTTCATGCACATAAATTACCTATAAACTTTAAACATGCTCATTGATGGAAACAGTAAGTATGGCATTTAGTTTTATCACAATCATACAGCAATGACGATAAGAGCAATAAAGCACAAAGTGTGTTGTTTTTGTGTTACATTTAATTTAGCCACTACAAAATAAACAATTTAAACTAGTGTGTGACCAAATATTTTAGTCACACATAACCGACATAACCGGTTAAAACCCGGTCACTGAGGCCCAGTACACCTAGCACAGGCATCTGGTCTGTGGCTGTGAGGGGATTACATTGTGTTGGGGCCTGATATAGTGTGAATGAGAGTAGATGTCTGACTGTCAAGTCACCAAAAAGTCTACTGAACAACTAGCAAAACATGGCAGTGTAGAGACCCAATAGTATCGTGACTCATTAAGGTGATGTGCATAAATTATTCCTAGCAATATGGAATTATATATTTTTTAAGCCACATCAAAGTGGCACCATCTTCCAAGTCATTAAGTTGCATTTAAGGGCCCAGCAGTTGAGCTGGAACCTTAAATATGCTTGAGACTCACTGTTGTTTATTATTCTCTCATTTGTTTTTTGCTGACACACTTCTGCCTGCATTTCCACCACAAAGTGCCTGTCTAAACCACAGAGGACAACTAAGTGCACAGTTACAATATCTGCATTACTTTTCAACATACTGTAGGATATTACGGCTGTGATCACCAGATCTGTTAAAGGGCTATATGGAGTCTGATGTAACGTTAGCCCCCTTTGAGAACTACATGCAACAGCTCCATTAATAGCAATGTTGTTATTTGTTTAGCTAAAATGTTGGACTGATTAAAATACTTTATAATGATATCTAACATATAACATTTGCAAAAGTCAACAGTAATAGTTACCTTTTGCATATCGTTTGCATGGTTAGATGTGACCCTACTGACGCACATTCTTCTCTATTTTCCTTCTGTATGAATTCATGCACCATTAATGCACATTACTAACTCTGCTCCATCACCAAAGTCTTTGTGCCTTCTCGCCTCGCAGGTTTCTATGGATCGTGGTTAAATCTGGACCCTGGTCCTGCTGTGGTCCTCCCTGACACCTACTGCTATTATTACATGAATAATTTCTGTCATGTGAATTGAATGTGTTGTAACTCTGTTATGTTGTTCATTCTGTACACATGACATCTATTTTTGTACTAGGAGAGGGATCCTCCTCTGTTGCTCTCCTGAAGGTTTCTTCCATTTTTCTCCTTGTTGAAAGTTTTTTTTGGGGAGGGAGTTTTTCCTGAGTCAATGAGAGGTCCTGGGACAGAGGATGTCGTTGTGTACAGATTGTAAAGCCCTCTGAAGCAAATTTGTAATTTGTGATTTTGGGCTATCCAAAAATAAATTGAATTGAATTGAATTAACGTTAGACCGACGAGGGGATGCCGAGACCTGTGAAGATACGCAGATGATACGAAGAAAAAATGAAGCGCATACGCACTTTTTATCTCATAATTATGACTTACCATGGGGATATTTTTATTATCACGGCTAAATTTTCATCTTCTTTTTTTCTTTTACAGGTGGAAATGGGCTTCCATAGATATCTCGAGGGGGTTCGCGGTGCTTTCGCGAACCTAGTAACCATTCTGTTACAGTAACCATAGCAACTGGTGAAGTTTGGATCGACATTCACGCCGTTCCCCCGTTGTTAATGCAGAGGTGAAGTACGATGGACGCGAAGCAAGACAAAAATGAGCAGAGACTGCAGTCAGCGGCCTCGTTTAAGGCTTTCATGATGACAAACAGCACGCAAAGCAACATTAACCTGTAAGTAATGTTTGAATGATCGTGGTGTTAGCTCATGGCTGCAGGTGTTACGGTTTAACAGGCGACCTTGTTAACTGGCGACTTTCGGCCGAATGCGTCTGTTGTTGTCGTAGTTACGGCAGCTGTTGAACATAGCAAGAGAACACGTAGTTAGCAGTCCTTGTGAATGCCGTATTAGACATTAGTATTAGTCTCTGGTCTAAACATACCGGACTAGACGTGTAGAGTATTTTGAGGAGAAGAGTCCACTCGAGTTCGAAACGTCACTTGTTGTTTATGTGTTGAAACAGGAAGTTAACAAATTGCTCTTCCTTTGAAATAAAAGTTGGTAAAAATAACAAAACACATAATTGTCTTTGGAGCCTGTTTTGTGCAAACATGTTGTAATATCTATGTATGTCTACTGACATTAAACGTTAGTTGTCTAAGTAAACACACTTGATACCAGTTTGTGTTCCCAGGGCGTCCGACTTTATTGCTCGTTCTTTCGGTCACGACCCAGAGTTCGTGACCATAGGTGAGGGTCGGAACGTAGACCGCCCAGTAAATTGAGAGCTTTGCCTTCCGGCTCAGCTCCCTCTTCACCAAGACGGTCCGGTGCAGCGCCTGTTTAACTGCTGCAGCCGCACCGATCCGTCGGTCGATCTCCCGCTCCATCTTACCCTCACTCGTGAACAAGACCCCGAGATACTTGAACTCCTTCGCTTGCGGTAGGCATTGCATCCCCACCCGGAGGGAGCAATCCACCGGTTTCCGGCAGAGCACCATGGCCTCGGATTTGGATGTGCTTACCCTCATCCCCGCTGCGTCACACTCGGCTGCAAATCGCCCCAGTGAATGCTGGAGGTCATGGTCCGAAGAGGCCGACAGGACCACATCATCTGCGAACAGCAGAGAGGCGATCCTGAGACCCCCGAACCCGACGTTCTCCTCCCACCGGCTACGCCTAGATATCCTGTCCATGAAAGTCACGAACAGGACCGGTGATAAAGGGCAGCCCTGGCGGAGGCCAACACCCACCGGGAACGCGTCTGACTTATTGCCGAGAATACGAACACAGCTCCTACTGCAGTCGTACAGAGACCGGATGGCCCGTTGTAACGGGTCCGGCACCCCATACTCCCGCAGCACCCCCCACAAAAACCCCCGAGGGACCTGGTCGAAGGCCTTCTCCAAGTCCACAAAACACATGTAGACTGGTTGGGCAAACTCCCAGAGCCCCTCCAGTAGTCTTGCGAGGGTAAAGAGCTGGTCCACTGTTCCACGACCGGGACGGAATCCGCACTGCTCCTCTTGAATCCGAGGTTTGACAATCGGTCGGAGCCTCCTTTCCAGCACCCTGGCATAAGCTTTCCCCGGGAGGCTGAGTAGTGTGATACCCCGATAATTCGAGCACACTCTCCGGTCCCCCTTTTTGAAAATGGGAACCACCACCCCGGTCTGCCAGTCCATGGGCACTGTTCCCGACCCCCATGCGACATTGAAAAGGCGTGTCAGCCAAGACAGCCCAACAACGTCCAGCGCCTTCAGCATCTCAGGGCGGATCTCATCCACCCCCGGCGCCTTGCCACCAAGGAGCTTATTGACTACCTTAGTGGCCTCTGCCAAGGATGTGGATGCGACCCCCCCCGAGTCTTCAGGCGCTGCCTCCTCTCTAGAGGACATGTTGGCCAGGTTTAGGAGTTCCTCAAAGTGCTTTTTCCACCGCCCGACGATGTCCCCCGTCCGGGTCAGCAGTCCCCCCCCCCGTGCTGAGCACAGCCTGGGGTAAGCCCTGCTTTCCCTTCCTGAGCCGTCAGATGGTTTGCCAGAACTTCCTTGAGGCCAACCGAAAGTCCTTCTCCATGGCCTCCCCGAACTCCTCCCATGCCCGAGTTTTAGCGTCCGCGACCACCGCAGCTGCAGCCCTTCTGGCCTACCGGTACCTCTCAGCTGCTTCAGGAGACCCCTGAGCCAACCAGGCCCGAAAGGCCTCCTTCTTCAGTTTGACGGCTTCCCTCACCCCCGGTGTCCACCACCGGGTTCTCGGGTTACCGCCACGACAGGCACCGGTGATCTTCCGACCTCCTAGCGGCCGCATCCACAATAGAGACTTTGAACTTGGTCCACTCGGATTCCATGTCCCCAGCCTCCCTTGGGATGTGTGAGAAGTTCTTCCGGAGGTGGGAGTTGAAGACCTCCCGGACAGGATCCTCCGCCAGACGTTCCCAGTTCACCCTCACTACACGTTTGGGCTGGCCGGGTCTTTCCAGCCGATTCCCCCGCCATCTGATCCAACTCACCACCAGGTGGTGATCAGTTGACAGTTCTGCTCCTCTCTTCACCCGAGTGTCCAAGACATACGGCCGCAGATCAGATGAAATGATTACAAAGTCGATCATTGATCTACGGCCTAAGGTGTTCTGGTACCAGGTACACTTATGAGCCACCCTATGTTTGAACATGGTGTTCGTTATGGACAAACCATGGCTAGCACAGAAGTCCAGCAGCGAGACACCACTCGGGTTCAGATCAGGCAAGCCGTTCCTCCCAATCACCCCCCGCCAGGTTTCTCTGTCATTGCCCACGTGAGCGTTGAAGTCTCCCAGGAGAACTATGGAGTCAGCAGGAGGCGCCCTTTCCAGGACCCCTCCCACCGACTCCAAGAAGGCCGGATACTCCAAACCGCTGTTCGGTGCAAAGGCACAAACAACAGTCAGAGCCTTACTCCCTGCAACCCGCAGGCGCAGGGAGGCGACCCTCTCGTTCTCCGAGGAGAACTCCAACACAGCGGCGCTCAGCCGGGGGCTTGTGAGTATCCCCAATCCCGCCCGGTGCCTCTCACCCTGGGCAACTCCAGAAAAGGACAAAGTCCAACCTTTCTCCAGGAGCTTGGTTCCAGAGCCAGTACTGTGCATGGAGGTGAGGCCAACTATATCTAGCTGGTACCGCTCCACCTCCCGCACCAGCTCCGGCTCTTTCCCCGCTAGCGAGGTGACGTTCCACGTCCCTAGAGCTAGTCTATGCTGCCCAGGACCCCTGCCCGGCCTGCCGCCCGGTCCACATAGCACCCGACCCCGATGCTTATCCCTGCGGGTGGTGGGTCCACAGGGTGGCTGCTCCATGATGTTTCTTCGGGCTGAGCCCGACCGGGCCCCATGGGCGAAGGCCCGGGTCTGGCTCCGGGAGGGTTCCCCGGTTTCCCTGGTCCAGGCGAGGTGGCTGTAGTCCGTGGGCTGCTGTTCATCGGGGTTTTTTGAACCGCTCTTAGTCTGGACTCTCCCCTGCGACCTGTTTGTCTTGGGAGACCCTACCAGGGGCTGATGCCCCGGACAACATAGCTCCCAGGATCACTGAGCCACTCAAACTCCTCCACCACGTTAAGGTGGCGATTCACGGAGAAGTACTTAAGGAAATATGAAACAAATATCACATCAACAGTCCATGTCTAGATGGCATTTCAACTATTAAACTTAAACACTTTTATTTCTTATGAACATATCCTTCAGTTCTTCTGCTGTTGGGTATCACAAGTCTAATCTGTCTCTAGGCTTCACTATGCGGCCTGATCTTGTGGTAGTACAGTCTGGTGGCTGTTTGGGACCTGTATGAGACTCAGCGTCCTCAGGCTCCACCTGGTGGTTGTCTAGTGGGAGTACCTGGCTTGCTTCACTTTCACAAGTCTGCAAGATGTGACGCCGGTTATGCCTGAGTATGTGGCCTCCTTCAGTGCGAATGTTGTAGGACCTCTGGGTACCTGCAGGCTCGACGACTTTTGCGGGTTCCCAATGTTCCCGTGTGAAGCTGGAAATGGACCATAGCTCCTTCTGGTAGTGCCGGTAGTGTCCTAGCATTTCTGTCGTAGTATTGTTTTTATCTCTGCTGGCACAGTCGCCTCCTGCTATGAACTGTGCTGCGACAGACAAGTTCAGGTTGCAGTTGTTTTTCCGTGATTGGTAGGATTGAGCGCAGACGCCTGCTCATTAGCAGCTGCGCTGGCGACTTCAGTCCATCAACTGGTGTGTTTCTGTATTCCAGTAAACTGAGGTACGGGTCTATCTGCTGTGCATGTGCTTTGTCCATGAGGACTTTGACAGTCTGAATAGTCTTTTCAGCCAAGCCGTTACTCTGCGGGTACAGCGGGCTGCTCGTGGTATGCTCAAAGTCCCATGCGTGAACTCTTGTGAACTGTAACAAGGTCCGTACTGTCTGGGGTATGCCAAATCTGGCGAACATGGATTTCAGCTTTTTGATGAGAGTTGCGGATGTGAGGCTGGTGATTTTTCCTACCTCAAAGTACCTGCTATAGTAGTATACTATAGAATACTATATAGTCAATACTGTGCCAGGTGAACAAATCTGTGGCTACTGTTTGCCAAGGTCATTCAGGAATAGGATGCGAGAGCATCGGTTCCTTTGTGTTGGAGCTGCAAGATCTGCAAGGCAGATGCTGCAAGATCCTACTAGTGCCTCAATCTGTTTGCACATTCCGGGCCAAAACAGTAGGTCTCTTGCTCGCTGCTTACACTTTTCCATCCCTAAATGTCCAGTGTGTATGCGTGAAAGCATTTCAGCTCTGAGTGAGTGTGGCACGATGATTTTTTCACCTTTGAGCAGGATCCCATTGGTCTCTGATATCTCGTCCCGATGATTCCA
The DNA here is from genome assembly GCA_016806645.1 of Ophiodon elongatus. NCBI lineage: Eukaryota > Metazoa > Chordata > Actinopteri > Perciformes > Hexagrammidae > Ophiodon > Ophiodon elongatus. Next base: position 68,280 of record JACSYO010001639.1, read on the forward strand.
ATACTCGGACTCAATCGACTCAATACCAGCAGGCGGACACCCTTTGTTTGACTCCGGCCATCCTGCTTGGATAACTTTTCTCAACATTGAGAGTTGCTCATCTTGTGCTATGGCGGCTTTGATTTCTGCCATTTTGCGATCACTCACCGGTGCACTGCTGATCACCGTGTGGATTTGTAAATCCATGCCTTCACTTACAGAGTTGTCAAGACACTCAATTGGCTTTCTGAACAGCGTGTCTGCGACCAGGATTTGTTTTCCAGGCTTGTGTGTAATGGTAATGTCGTACCTTTGTAGTTGCAATATCATGCGTTGTAGGCGTGGCGGTGCAGCTGCCAAGGGTTTCCGCATTATTGACTCCAGCGGTTTGTGGTCTGACTCGACGATCACCTGTCGTCCGTACAGATATTGATGAAAGCGTCTGCATCCAAAGAGCACTGCGAACAGCTCCTTTTCGATTTGAGCGTAATTTTCTTCGGTCTCATTTAGTGTCTTGGATGCGACTGGTTTCTCTCCCTGAAGCAAGACTGCTCCTAAGCCGCATTTTGATGCATCGACTTGTAGTTTCACATATTTGGTGTGGTCAAAGTATGTGAGCACTGGACCGGGCTCCTGTGTTAGCAGGTCTTTCATTTGCTGGAATGCAACGTCTTGATTTGAGTCCCACATGAATTCACTGTTCTCTTTCAGCAGTTGTCTGAGCGGGGCAATTGTCTCTGAAAATCTGGGTGCAAACTTGGAGAGGTAGGTGACCATACCCAGTATGGTCTCCAGCTCTGCTTTGCTGCGTGGGGGAGCCATTTCTTTAATTGCCTTGACCTTGTTAGTGTCGGGCTTGATGCCTTCTCGTGTCATGTCCGAAATAGCTCACCTCAGAGACGCAGATGATGCTTTTGTCTTTGTTTAGCTTTATTCCCCTCTCCCTGGTTCTCTCCAGCATGGCTCGCAGGTTGGCATCGTGCTCCTCTTTGGTGTGGCTATACACCAAGATGTCATCTACGATGACTGCGACACCCTTAAGCCCCTCGTAGGCCTCATCAACTCTCCTCTGAAACACATCCTGTGCAGAAACGATTCCGAAAGGGAGTCTGTTGAACCGATATCTGCCGTAGATGGTGTTGAACGTGGTCAGCATGGATGATTCCTGGCTGAGTTTTATCGTCCAGTATCCAGATCCAGCGTCTAGTACACTGAAGTACTGTGCTCCAGCTATTCTTGGTGTGACATCATCTAGAGTGAGAAGTGGATAGTAGGGTCTCTGGATAGCTTTGTTTAGGGGGCGGGGATCTAAACACACCCTAAGCTTTCCTGTTTTCAGCTTTCCCACTACCACTAGTGCATTCACCCACTCAGTCAGCTCTGTGGCTCTTTTGGATTATGTTCATTTTTTCCATTTCATCAAGCTCATCTTTGAGTCAGTTGCGCAGGGCATATGGGATGCGGCGAGGTGGGCACACCACCGGTGTTGCGGAGGGTTGAAGGTGAAAGGTGCATTCTCCAGGGAATAGTCCAATGCCTTTAAATACATCAGCAAACTCTTCTGTGATGCTGGTGTGTGTTTTCGGCTGTGCGTCAACCATGTGCACTAGCTTGACCAAGTTTAGATATAAACATGCACGTAGGCCCAAAACAGGAGGAGCCTTTTCTGCATACACTATGTCAAACTCTAGCATAGCTGTTTTCTGCCTGTATCTGCATGCTAACTTGCAAGCTCCTTTTACTTCAAGTCTCTGTCCACCATATCCTGAGATGTTGCTGTCTGAGGGACCTAATGCAATACTTCCTAATAGTTTGTGAAATATTTTTACTGGTATTACATTAGCCTGAGCACCGGTATCTATCTTGAGCTTTAGCTTGTGCCTCGCTTTTCCTATTTCCACCTCGGCGAATGCCTGTTCCTTTGTTGTATTTTCATACTTTTTTATAATAGTGTCAATGTACAGATCCACTGGCGCTTGTTCCGTGCTTTCTGAAACAGCATGGACATTCTTGAGCTTGTATTTTGTTGGCTGATACTGTGTTTTTGTCCTACACATATTAGCAAAGTGGTTGGGCTTTTTGCATTTGTTACACTGACGTCCTTTTGCGGGACATTCCTCTGTGCGACCGTGTTCTCTTCCGCATGCTCCACACTCCTTGCTGCGAGTGGCACTGTTGCTATCGTTCCTGCCAGTTATTTTCCGTCCGTGATACCTTTGTTCAGAACTGACCGGCCTTCTGCTAACTGCATGGACAGACTGGCTAGCTGTATTAGCAGCGGAGCAACCCATCGTCTTTAGCTGCTGTTGTGATAGCTCGTGGGAGCGTGCAATGTCAATCGCTTTCTCGAGTGTTAAATCCGGACCATAACAGAGTCGTTTTTCCCGGACTCTTGGAGAGTTTATACCGAAAACAATCCGGTCTCTAATCATCTCATCACCGTTAGGGTAGTTGCAGTCTTTTACTAGTAGCTTTAGCTCAGTCACAAACTGGTCGAAACTTTCACAATCCCTTTGTATCTTTTCGTGGAATTTATATCGCGCGGAAATTGGGTTAGCTTTGGGCGTTACATATTCTTCAAACTTCTCATAGTACGTTTGGAGTAACTTTCTCTCATCTTCTGTGAGGGTCCATGTGTTATATATACGTCTCTGCCTTTCTCACCGATCCACAGGAGTAGATAACTGCACTTTTCTTCCTCCTCTTTAGTGCTTAGCGGGCTGGAGAACATTAGCTCCACATGCTGACGAAACTTTCTCCATGCGTCGGGCAGGTTAGACGAATCCCAATCCATCCGTGGCGTGGGGACACCTGCGTTCTCCACGGCACTCGTTCGGCATCCCTGGCATGTTAGTTTAAATGTATTTAATTGTATTTTTCCATTTCTTATTGACACTTTATGAAGTTGTACATGTGTAATTGTTGAATAAAGAATATAAAAAGAAAGAAGAAACTGCCAAGCTGAGTGGGTGGAGCCACGACTGAGCCACCCGTTCTCTGTATCCATCCTTCGAGCAACCTTGTACTTTTTTGTTTCTCATTCATTTTATTTATGTAAGATTTCTCTGGTTTTGAAACAAAAAGGAATAAAATATACTCTTTCCAAATAATTACTTTTATAGTAATTTACCTACAATCGGCTAAAATAATGAAAACAAATTATAATAATAATAATATTTTTTTATTATAATTTAAAAGTATATATAAAAACGTTTTTAAATACAAGTCGAGTAATCTCTCGACTTGTTCTCTCCTTATATGTAGGTGTCGGTTGGTGCCACAAGCTGCCAGTACCAATATAGTTGTCATAGGAGTGCCACTACTAGTTTACAAATGTCTCTGTTAATAATAACTATAATATTAAATATTAAAACCAGACTACTACTTTTATTTATGGTAATATACATGTTCTCGACTTAATGAAGCACTTCTCTGACTAGTGGCAATAGTCTGACCCCTAGTAGTGGCACTTCTCTGACTAGTGGTGGCACTTCTCTGACTAGTGGGGGCACTTCTCTGACTAGTGGTGGCACTTCTCTGACTAGTGGTGGCACTTCTCTGACTAGTGGGGGCACTTCTCTGACTAGTAGTGGCACTTCTCTGACTAGTAGTGGCACTTCTCTGACTAGTAGTGGCACCCCTGTGACAACTATATTGGCACTGGCAGCTCGTGGCACCAACCGACGCCTACATATAAGGAGAGAACAAGTTGAGATATTATTGGACTTGTATTTAAAAACTTTTTATATATACTTTTAAATTATAATAAAAAATTATTAGTTGTTTTCATTATTTAAGCCGATTGTTGTAATTAGTAAGTAATTATTTGGAAAGAGTATATTTTGTTCCTTTTTGTTTCAAAACCAGCGAAATTATACATAAATAAAATGACTGAGAAACAAAAAAGTACGAGTTTGCTCGAAGGATGTATACAGAGAACGGGTGGCTCAGTTGTGGCTCCGCCCACTCAGCTTGGCAGTTTCTTCTTTCTTTTTATATTCTTTATTCAACAATTACACATGTACAACTTCATAAAGTGTCAATAAGAAACGGAAAAATACAATTAAATACATTTAAACTAACATGCCAGGGATGCCAAACGCCTGCCACACGCCTGCCACAGACTTGCCACAGACTTGCACCAGACTTGCCACTGTCAGTAATCGCACTCGCTGTCTCTCGATTTGAACTCATATCGTTGGGTGGAAAAACAATCGGTGGTCAGAGACCTTACCTCTACGCACGCCACGACCAGTGAAGTATGCTGTCTTGTAGGTTCACAATCAAATCACGTATTAATGCAGTCAGCAGTCCCTGCTAAAGGCAGAGAACAACCAGATCAACTTGTGACCACACTGCCCGACTACCTGTTGACGTGCACTACGGAGACGTTACAATAGAGCTGGTTTCTCAAACAAATGTTGTTTAAAATCCGACAATTCAAAACGTCTTTTTAGAGCTGCAAATTAATGAGGCAGATGTTTGTGATGTCGTCATGAGGTGAAAATACACAATGTGGGCAATAACGCATCAGAGGCAACAAGGAAAGCAAAGCCATACAATTAAGAATTATACCAGCCAAGAACATCTGTGTTTTGTGTGAGAGTGAGTGCTCTGTCTTGTGAGGATCTTTTGCATCCATTTAGGTATCTCTCTCTGACTGTTTGGAGTCGTGGGTTCGGCATGGGTTAGTCTGCTGCTGACTGGTACATCCATCACTCCAGTGTTTTAAAAATGCTTGGATTTCCAGAAGTCTGGTGACAGCAGTTTGACAGCAGCTGCGTTCTGTCCTTGTCCTCCAAACCTATTTGTTCTGTAATCTGGGATCATCTCTGAAGACTGCAGCTAGAATTAGTGCCCTAGTTGGCTTTGTGAGTATTTAACTTCAATGGAAATGTTTTTGTTTGAAACAGTACTGAAGCTGTAGGGGGGAATGGAAATTTTCTTTTATGCAATTTTTCTGGGTTTTTGCTGAGCCAGATTTAGTAAATGTGTTTTTGTTTGTTTGTTTTGTTTCAAGGTAGCCAGCAGTTTTGGGCAGATAGGTTATTTTGTTTGTGGTTTTGGCTCTGGTTGATCCTGAGTCATATTGTTTTAGTTTATTTTCACTTCTTTCAAACTCAACAGAAACTAAATACAATTCATCAAACTGTCTTGATTCATCTAGTCTTTCGACTTCCAACAATCACCCCTTAATTCACAGAGTTAGAAAATATGCTGAAACTACCCTGCTGTCTCTGCCGTTGGCCTCAGTGCTATTAATAGCTCTCTTGACAAGTCTGTTGCTTTGCAACGAAATTTGTGACAAACCTTTTAATTAGGCCTAGCAACTGGATTGGGTATTTCTCGCCCTTAAATTGATTTAGAAACAGATTTTAGTAGACTGTTGAGATGAAATAATTAAAACTTAACTAGCATATATCCCCTGTTTCCAAATCGGGGGGGGCAGGAAATGCATCGTGCTCATAGGATTGTGGGTGTTTTACGGGCATGGAGGAAACAGACATGCGTCCTTCAAAATCCTCGAAACAAAGGACTCAGTCCTTCGGCAGGATTCGATGATGTAGCATCCTTGAAATTCAGCAGTTCAAAGATCCTTCTTTGACATTGAGAAACACCCACTGTATCCAAGCATTATGCCTGAAAGCCGTCCCTCTTCTCACACTTTTGCCAGTATCCTCTCCCTGAAAATGTGTGGGTCATGGGCCAATCCATACCTCCAAGTCTGCAGTCTAGTTCAGTGAAAGCCTTTCCTGGTCACAAAACATGACTTTTTTCTTAGATGGTGCATTGCTGCGCACAAGTATCATCAATACAGGCAAAAATACAAGGTATGGCGTGTCTGCAAACCCTCTCCATGGTGTGTGTGCCTCCTACTGGGTAGGTAGACAGATACTGGTAAGGGCCTGGTGAGGGTCAGAGAAACGCATCATATCTCTCGGCATGCTGTACATTTACCATATCAGTGACTGTACTTTGGAAAGATCCACTGGCATAAAATGTAAGGAAAATGATCATTTTCAGTGTTCGTTTCTCACCATGACATGTTGCAACTGCTGTGATAACTCGTCAATTAATTTAAATAATTCAGCACCTGAAAGCTCACTGATCATGCAGCATATATATTAGACACACAATTGTATCAGTTTATCAGATTATTTATAAACTGGTCAAGAATTTTCAGTTCACACCCTGTGACTAGCTATAATAGTTAGTCTCAGACGTAGCACTATGCATAGATGGCGCAACAGATATTAGGGGCTGTGTCTACTAAAGTGCATTTTCCCAGCTGACAACACCAGATGCTCATCTTAAACAAAAAATGTAGTATATTTTCTGTGGCATTTTAGTTTTTTAATTACATAAAACAGTAGTTATAAGATAATAATAATAATACGAATAATGTATACAGATTCATAAAGAACAAGACAAATTGTCAAGAGGAATATTAATACAGTTTGTGTGTGTGTTTATTTGAATCAATAATTTATTATTATTTGAATTATCTAGTACATATTGATATAATAATTATATGAATGAATACAGATAAAAAAAATACCAAAACATAGCATTAACAGCTATGTTACATATTAATTCAGGTCATGTGTGTCTGTGTTTAACTGATTGATTAATTCTTTTTTCATATAACATTTGTTGGAATTTAATTTGAACCTCTGATCGATTGCGGGGAGTATGGCGTCTCAAAGACGCAGCTAAACTTTAAAGAAAGTGCTGCTCCTTG
>JACSYO010001639.1:80000-125000 GCA_016806645.1 Ophiodon elongatus
TCAGGTCTGGGCTTTGGCAAGGCCATTCCAAAACTTTAATCTTCTGGTGAAGCCATGCTTATATTGATTTGGATGTATGCTTTGGGTCGTTGTCTGCTGAAAGGTGAAATTCCTAACGGAAGCCTGAAGTTTTTTTTTTTTTTCCGACGGGACACTGGGGTCGGCTGGGACGCCGACGGGAAACGGGACTCTGGTGTCGGCCGGGAAACATCTCTCCGGTGTTGGCCGGGATGCCGACAGGAAACGGGACTCCGGTGTCCGCGATGGGAAACGGGATTACGTGTTTCGGCGAAGGGACGCCGACAGAAAACGGGACTCTGGGGTCGCCCGGGACACTGACGGGAAAACCGGGGCCCACTGTGGCTTGGAGGCGGCAGCTGGAACCGGGGCCCACTGCGGCTCGGAGGCGGCAGCTGGAACCGAGGAGACGCAGGGTCGGCCCATCAACTCAGGAACTGCTGTGGCCGGGGAGGTCCGCGAGGCTGGTGGGATGGTTGAGGCCGTCGGGGAGGCTGGTGGAACGGCCGAGACTGCCGTGAAGGTAAGCGAGGCCGCCGGGACGGTCGAGGCCAGCGGAGAGGTCAGCCAGGCCGAGCGATGCTGGGCGGCCATGTTCCATGACTCCAATCGTGCCTTGTTCCGGGAATTGACAGCGTCCGTGATTTGCTGTATCTGGATATTCAGGCTGGCGAAAAGGATGTAATGGGTTGGGGAAAACGCCAAGCCGTCAGGGGGAAAGGACAGACAGAAGCCCAGGGAAGCTGGGGCAGTTACCGTGGTCGAGGACAGAAGGCGGTGGCGGTTTTCCAGGGCAGGAGCAAGGCGGGGTAGTCCAAAACAAGCAGGGTCAACGGGAAACCAGTCCAAGGGTATTTTGCTGGTGGGTCTGGCATGAAGGCAGAGAACCATCTGGCAGTGTTTGTGTGGACAGCTGTGACTTAAATACTTATTTATATTTATTTATATCCACTGTAGGTTGACTGTGGAGCATAAATATCAGACATCAGAACTTTTGGCTGCACTCTTTGACTTAAATACCACTTCATATAGAGTGTCAGACTCTGTTGCTCCCTGTCCTCTTGGGTCTGTGCCCATAAACAGGTTCAGTAATCCATCTTTGCTGCTTGTGTTTAAACACTATTTAAAAAAAGGTAGGGTTTGTAATCAAGAATATGCAAGATTTTAACAATCATCCAACTGAAAAAAACAACCCAACTCTCTAATGAACATAGCTAGCAACACTAGCTCCAAAATTTGTAAAATCTAGCAAAAAAAATGTCGCTAAGTCTGCACTGACAGTCCGGCCCTTCAGGCCTCCCTCCAAAGCCACTCCCCTAATTATGTCATTATGAATGTAAACACATCATAATGAATGTAAACAACAAACCCGGCTATTGTTAGAACTCACAGTTGTTAACAGCTTGTGTAAGACTCAGGTGACGAGCAATGAGTGTACAAGCAGAATACGTGCTAGCAGGCAGGCAGGTGTAGACAGTGTGGAGGAAATTTATTTTACCCGCAGTGAGTCCTTTAAAGCTGAAATGAGGAATATTGAAAAACAGAACTTATCTATGAAATAACTTATTCTTGCAAGAAGAGGCACAGTTGTACAGAGTCGCAAAGAGTCTGTCAAAGTGGACCTCCAAACTTAAAGTCACACTCGACTATGTAGAGAGCGAGCACATGGCCGGGGAAAACTAGCATTGGGTGGGGAGACCTATATTGGGATGTGTATTGAGAACATCCTGTCTGTTCTCCCTTTGTAGTGCAACACTTTCCTTTGATTGTTATTCGAAGACAGAAAAGAGGATATGCATGCAGTGGAACATCTGCTGCATGAAACTACAAGTCACATATGGCAAGCTTTGATAGTCTACTCTATTTACTTATATGAGAATATAAAATACTCATAAGAATATAACATTTCCAATTACAACAGGAAGGTAACCCCTCCAATCAATACACTTGGACCAAATTAAATGTTGACAAAAATATAAAAAAAATATTCTTGAAGATTACCAACCCTATTACCAATCAACTACCGTTAAAATTGTTGACTTCTTTTGTCAAAAAAGGCAACACTGTCTATGAGGGTCATGTCTATAATGCATCAAGCACATTCATAAGACATTATAATGCATTAATAAGGCTTTATTAAACTCTTTATAATGGTTATAGTCATTCATGAAAACTTCTAAGAAGGTTTATAAAGTATTTTAAGTGGTGGATATAATGCATTATAAATTATTCAACATGCATAATGCTTTATACCATTATACCAAAATGACAACAGTGTTTGTAAGAAAATCCAAATCCTGGGTTATACAGCACATTCTATCTCCCATAACCATAGCCAGTTATAAAGACAAATAGAGAACTTCTTTGACGTATCATAACAGATTATACATTTTAAGTTTCTGAAAAGGCCTAATGTCTTATAAACAACACGATAGCATGACTTTGTGAACTTTATGTAAAGTGACTGCACTGTATAAGTATTAGCAATTGTATGGGTCACAATTCTGTTCAAGAGGACAAACTACAAACTACAAACAAACCCTAAAACTATGACAGAATGATACTATGACTCAATTATGGAGGGCTTATGAACAGTATTTTTTGGCTGCTAGTGTGCTGCAAAAACAGACAAAAGCACATACGAGCAGATCAAAGCATTGATAAGCTTAGACACATAAGCACAGACCAGGCGGCAACCTCCGGTTCTGCCAAGTGAAGCCAATGTGGAATCTTAAAACGTGCAAAAAGAAGTCTGATTGTATGGAAGTCTATGAGAAAATGACACTACTTCTCACTTGATTGGAAGTCAGTACCTCAGTAAACATTGTGAACAGAAGCTTATGGTCTCAATCGCTAGTTTCAAGTCTTCTTCAATACAGCAGGAGGTCAATTTGTAAATGATGGTCCATTTAGAGTAAAATAGACCACATAGCGGAGTAAGCTTTTAAGGCATGCTTACTGTGATTAACAGGTCGCTGCTACTACCAGAGCCGTATATGGCGTCTCTACGTCATTCCTCTGCAAAAAAAGAACATGGCAACGACCGTAATCTAAGATGGAGATGGCGAAAACGTTAAACTCGAGGCTTCAAAATGGCAATTCACAAACCAATGGGTGACGTCACGATTATATACAGTCTATGACACAAGACCCGTAAGCACATAAGTACCATTAAGAGTAAATAAGCAGATAAGCACAGACAAAAGCACATAAGCAAAATTAAAAGTACATAAGCACAGACAGTTCGTTAAATTAAAACCAGCACACCAAACACAGTGGCCAATGGCACAAGATTGTGGTAGTATTTGGCAATCACCCGGGACAGGTGTGAACACAGAGTGAAGCAGGTTGTTGCTGTAAGCAGGCATGTGAGCTCCGCCAACCTGCAATGGATAGTAAAGTTTTTTTTTTAAATAACAGAGAATCTCTTTGGGGACCAAAATTAGTGCAATCCCAGTTTTAGGCTTTAATCCACCAGGGAGGAACATGTAAATGAGAAATACTTTTATCCAATCACGAGCACACATTCACCCACTGAAAATTTGCATACACCCGGCCAGCCAATCAGGACAAGCCTACCGTGATATGTGAGGGCCCCATAGTGTACAAGGTAGCACTTACCGCTGTCTGCTATCCTACACCCTGTTTAGCAAGTAGTGTAGGAGCAACAGGGGAAGCAGCAGAAACATTGCAAGCTCGAGTCCAACATAACAGGCAGGAAACAGCTAGCAAGGACACAGGCAAACTGTTACAGAACTCTAAACATAACTGAAGACAAACTGACAAAGGACCTGAGCTGGTATAAACTGGGACTGAGTACTGGGGAAGTGGGAACAGGTGAGCAGGAGCACAGTTGACTACAGGGCTGACGAGAGACAGGTGAAACCAATGAGGGTGGGGCAGACAATCATAAAGGCGGGAAAACCAACAAAGGCAGGAAGTACAACAAGACAAGTCACATGTCAAAATTCAAAACTGAATGAAGAACATGAAACAAGGTAAAAACACACTTTCTTAGCTGAGATCAGTGCAAGCAGCAAAGCTGTCTTGAAGGATAACGCCATCAGAGAGGAGCATGTCAGAGGGCCGAAGGGATTCTTCACCAAAGCCTCGAGCACCAATGGCAGTTTGAATTGCGGGGAGGCATCACCAGCCGCTGTTTCCTCAGTTCTTTGATACTGGTCTTTCTAGTCTTAACATCAGACACCCTCACCCAGGCAACCCAGCCGGTGATTATCAAGCCCCATCTTGTGTCCAGGAAGCGCATTATGCCACGTGTCACCCCTCTTCAACCAGTCAACAAGAAGCCTTTTCAGTAGCTTTCAAAATGTTCCTGATGGGTCTTCTTTGCAGTCCACAAATTCCCAGTCCCAGGGCCCGGTTTGGAGGTTTACCACCAAAGCCCCTGCAACCCTCTTCAACTGGCTCAGAGTGGGCCTTCCACTCAACTACCATATATGCATACTTACCATTCTTCCTTTTTTGCGACCTCTCCATTCGAACTTCCCAGGGAAGAGTTATCTCTAGCAAAACTGCTTGCTTGGTTGCCACAGACATCAGCACCATGTCTGACCTAAGTGTGACCCCCTGGGCCTTTGGCTCGAACAGCAGCTTGCTGAAACTGATGCCAGTGCTGATGGTGTCTGCTATTTCCCACAGAATTTGGTCATGGTGCAACGAAACTGCCCCTCTCCCAAGGCCTTTGGACAGCAGCTGAGGATGTGCTCAAAGGATCCCCTTTACTGGCAGAGTTGACAAGTAAGTGGGTCCGCCAGGCCCTGGCTGAACAGGTTGGAAGGGCATGAACTGACAGGACCAAAAACTTGAATCAGTATTGCTCCTGAGCCCGGCCTGATCAGTTGCCACTGTGGCCATCAGGATGCTGTGCCGCAACCTTTCCTCAGTCCACACCACTGCCTCTTGCTTGCACCATTTCCATCCTGTTCTGACCTCGATACCTGCAGAGGAGATCTTGGTGTCAACGGAATCTTGGTACAGCAGGACTTATCTGGCTCGTGTGATATAGAACTCCTCTGTCAAACTGCTGAAAGGAAGCTGCATCTTGCTGTTATGCCCATACAGGGCAGTGCTGCTTAGACTCTGTGGCAGGACCAGCCACCTACACAGTAACTGGCTGATCTTGCTTTCAAAGCCTGCCACAATGGTGATTATTTTGTAAACACCAGTGGCCAGAAAAATTAAGGGAAAGGATTCCATGTTGATATATCTAGGCCTTGAATTTTCCAGGAAGCCCTGATTTGTCCACTGTGGATAGCCAAGTGTGTGGTCATCACTGGTTTCCTGGCGCTGCTGTGTCCTTCAGATTACTGGTGAAAATCTTACTAAGACTGGCTTTTTTGTCACAGATGAAATTTGGGTGTATCCCACAGAGAATCATGTAATGAGCCTCTCAAGTCATTGAAGGAGCCATCTGCATCCAGGCACGGATGCTGTAGTTCCAATTAGATCACCCATGAACGTTCTCATCAGGGGTGGTCGGTTTCCGGATTTCGACCAGGGACCTCTGCACTCTCTGATCAGTTGGGTTACCATACCATCTTGGAACACCTGGGACTCCTCCCTTCTGCACCAAGGTGTCTATAAAGGAGCTCTGATGTCTCTGTGAAAGGCTCTTTGTAAAATATTTGTGGGTGCTCCCTCTTGAGAGCTGCAGCTTGGGGTGCTAACCTGCCCTACCCTGATTGCCGTCTCTCTGAGCTGTCCGCTTCCAGTAAAGCTCCCAATATCATGCTATATATTCTTTTATATAACAGTTAACAGTTTTTATATAACAGGCATTCGACAGTTAACAGTCATTATTCACCTTAGATTAGAATTGGCAAAGATGAACATATTACCACAAACAATATTTGAGTTAAACTACAAAATGCTTTTCCTTCAGAAAATGTGGGTGAATGCTGAAAGCTAAAGTAAATTTGAAAACCATTGTTTAAAATAGAGAAAGGTGAAATAACTTCCATGAAAAATGTTAAAGCCCAACTGCATCTCACTGCACTGCAGAGAAACCTGGAAGTTGAAATGTGACAAAGTTGGAGACAAAACTACATTATTTAAAGTAGCTAAGAGCTGAAATACATTGCTAGAAAAGCTGAAAGCTGATCTCTTCTATTGTCAAAGTAATAGTAGCAGCAGCAGTAGTAGCAACTTCTGATGTTCAGTCCGCCAGAACTCCCTCTCATATGATATTGCTTAAATTGATGTTTATAAGACATTATTTCTGTTCACAAACTTTAGAATTTAGATTCTAATTAAATTGAAATGTTAGAGCAGTTCCTTTTAATAGTTTCTATGACGCCCATATCTATAATGCATTATAAACATAATTATAATGTGTTGTAACCTGCTAATAGCACTATATAATTAAGCACTCATAAATATTCATGATGCTTTGATGGTTTATAAGGTCAAGTATAATCTTAGACTTTTTTTGCAAGGATTTTGCAAAGATCATAATCACTGTTACAATGCGTTGTAATGTAAGTTAGTACATTTACTTTACTAACAGCAAACAATGACTTAGAGCAACTTATAATCACATTGTAGTCCATTCCATTCCATGGGAATTATAATACGTTAATGTCCTGGCAAAAAAATGTGATTGACCGTAATAGATATTATGATACTTGACCTTATAAATCATTCTAAAATGCTTGAGTGCTTATAACTACAATTATGCAGTGCTATCAGAAGATTATTACACATTATTAGCATGTTTATAATGCATTATAGCCATAGGAGTCATAAAAAGTGTTACCCAGTTCACATGATAACAGGTGGTTGTATATCAGGGGAGATGGTAACTCCTGTCTTGATCTTTCTCTGGCCATCCACTGACTCCCGGTTGATGACCTTTGACCTCACTCCAGTCGTTGCTTTGAGTGGTTTTTGTCTGGTGTTCACAGAAAGTTGATGTTTTTTATCCAGGGTACTTGCTGTTTCACTGATTCCCGCAACTGTCACATGTAAATGGATGAGTAACCATTGTAATGTTGCCTGAAAGGCTTACTTAAAAATATATTAGAACAATCTTTTGTGGGTATTACTTTTATACAATTAACACGTTCATTGGTCTTCATCAGATGGAAACACCTCTCCCTAATGTGAATGAGATTGGCTTCTACCTGGAGCAGGCTGGAGTAGGTCTGGGCAGAGAGGAGATGCAGAGGGTTTTCCTCGCACTGAAGCAGCTGGTTGAGTCGCAGGCGCTGCTGGGCTGTCGACTGTGGGGCAAAATTCTGGGAACGGAGAGCAGCTATCTTGTTGCTGAAGCCGAATACAGAGAGGGGGAGGAAGAGGAAGAGGAAGAGAAGAGCTCTGAAGAAGTAGCCGAGGAAGAGGAGAGAGAAGCAGAGACTCAAGAGAATGAGGTGAGGAAGAGGAAAGTACGCAATCTATGTACCAGATACTCTTAATTTATTCTCAAACTGTGGCAGGGGTCTTTATTTACCTCTGCTTCCAAACCAGGCCTTTATTTGAATCCATTTGTCTTCCGTTAAAAGTATATATGATCATATTTTAGTAGGACCCCTCCCCTTTCCTGATTTGACCTGTTTAATTAGCTTTTAATGCAATCTCAACACTTCCTCCATGTTTGCTCCATGTGTTTACCTCTTAAACGTTTTTGTATAATGTTCATTTCCAACAGAAAACCCCAAGTTCTAATTTACTGCAATAACTCTGAGCAGCATGCATTGGAATGAATAACATAATAATCATCATCTTTTAGAAAGCTTTTTCCCAGAGGGCCAAGATGACACGGTTCCAGGTGGTCATGTAGTTGTGCTCTGGAGCATAACTGAGGTTTTAATAACGAGACAAAAAGTTTATGTAACCTGCCTATATTAACACTCTGCTGATGAGTAAAATAAACAGGAAAAAAGAAGTCTCCCTACCAAGTAACTAGCATATCTATTGTCACAGTAGTATCACCAGCAACTGATTTTAATCCTACCCATTAAAAAAGGAAGGGTGAGGACTGGCAACAAAGAACCCCTTCAAAGAATCACAGGAATTGCATCAAAGAAGATATCTCCTCTATGGAAAGAGCAACAAGGGCTGAGCGCTGGCTTTTTCCCAGAGGGCCAAGATGTAGTGACTAAAGCAAGTGGACAAGGAGACAAGGCTTTTTTCCACTGCCCTTTGCCCCTATTAATGGAAAGTAAATGTTGAAGATGTGAAAACCTAAAGCTCCATAAACACATCACTAGGATCCTTCCAACCTTAAAATATTATAAAATAATGTTAGAATTTTGTTCTTCTTTGTGAAAAACACTATTCAATATAAACTTTAAGCAGGGGCTAATACAGGGCTGTTGTTTTTTGAAAGACTACATTTTCCTCCTTTCCATCATGATTTTACATATTTTATTAACTCTTCACTTTCATGAAAACAAAAACAGTAAATGCACAATTTAATATCACAATAAAAGGTTTGACTACTAAGAATTTAATTGGCCTTTACTATATTTCAGTTGTTTATTAATGTATTATTTGTCTTTGTCCTTTTTATTTTGTATTTCTTTTTATAATATTTGATTGCACCTCCCCAGTTACAATGTTTAACACTATGTGATTGTGATGAAATGGAAATGTATTTTGATTAATTAAGTCTATTGAAAAAAGAAAGCTTCTTCCAGAGTGTCCCTTACTCTTTTCAAGGTAAAGAAGTGAAATTAATTGTTTATGAGTGATTTTTCTGGTCTTTCAGATGGATCCACTTCCTCAGTCAACCTATAAACCCCTACCAGCAGTGCTGAAGGAGGACCTCGGAACAGGCGCAAACAAGTTTGTTTATTATGTGTGCAAAGAGCCTGGTCTTCCTTGGGTAAAGCTCCCTTTGGTCAGTCCAGCACAGATCACTGTTGCTCGCCAGATCCGTAAATTCTTCACTGGGAGGCTGGACACCCCAGTTGTCAGCTACCCGCCTTTCCCCGGGAATGAGGCCAACTACCTGAGAGCACAGATTGCTCGGATCTCTGCTGGCACACAGATCAGCCCCCAGGGCTTCTTCCAGGCTGGGAAGGAGGAAGGTGATGAGGAAGACGATGCAGCCCAGAACAGCTTTGAGGGCATTCCTGTTGCTAAGATGGCTGAGTCTTTGTCTACCTGGGTGCATCATGTTCAGCACATTCTGCAGCAGGTACAAGTCTGATCCAAGCAGGTGCACAGACCATTTTCTCAACTGATAAGCTTATTTAGTGTGAATATGGACTGTTTTAGGGCCGCTGTACTTGGGTGAACCTGACTGTGAAAACGGGAGAAGACTCTAATGAGGAAGGAGAGGCTGAAGAGAAGGAAGAGCCGGATGAACCTGAGCCAGAAGTTGGACCCCCTCTGTATACGCCCCTCTCCGAAGATGCAGGTCGGTCTTTGACTTTGGACATTTTCATGCCAGTTGTGTTAAAAAAGTAACCTATGATTTAATTTCCACATGGGATCGGGTGACTTGTTGCATTCACTTTTTAAAATGCATTTTACATCTCCCCAAATAAATTCCACATCTTTACAGTTTCAGTCAGATTTACTCACTAAAATCTCTCAAACAGTGTCACTGTCCTTACAGTGACTGCCCAGCTGCCAAAGTTCTGATGAGCTCAGAAGGTAATAAAAATTGTGATAGGCTCATCAAGGCTTTAGAATTTAACTAGAAAATGCATGGGAATTCTGAGAGCTTAAATAAAGTGAAATGCATTGCTGAAAATAGGAAAGTATTTAAATGCAAATGCATTGCACTGCAGAAAAAGAAAATGGAAACTGAAATATAAAACCGGAAGAATTGGTTACTGAACTGCAATACCTAAAGAAGCCAAGAGCTGAGTACATTGGTAGAAAAGCTGAAAGCTAAACTATGATGTCAAAGGTGGAAATTGAAATGAATTAGATGAAAATGTTAAGACTGGGAACCACAAGGAGTAGCACTCAAATGTACTCAGGACTCAGTAGTCGGGTGCAAAAACAATGTCTTTACTGCAGCAAGGTTCCGTACACTGGTTGTCAGTCACACAGGCAAAGGTATCAAAATCGTCAGGCAAAACTCGCTGGCAACACAAACAATCAAACAGTGACAAAAACTACGCAGAAGATCTGGACGTTGCAGAAAAGGCTGAAAGAAGAAATGCGTTGTACTTTAAAAGACATACACATTTGAAAAAAAAAAACTGAATACAAGCATAAATGTCCTGGTTTCTTTAGCTGAAAGTATGAAGAAGTAGCATAAATACTTATTGAACTGTTTAAAGCTTACATGAAGTATGTACATTAAAAGTCTGCAGAAGTAGCAGATATTGCTACTATTATGCCATTTGGACTTCTATTTTAACAACCCATCCTTGTAGAGGGTCCCTGCAGAAAAGGTCTTTTAACCATCTAGGGGCTTTTAGTTTGAAAAAAAAATAAACAGGCCACTCAAAGGCCCCTTGTTAAACTTACTTTCCTTTCAGTTCTAGTTGAAAGAGACTGTCTAAAAGCAAGATAAAGCGGTACAAATATTCTTAATAAAGGGTACATATGAACAGATATTGATTTTTTTTTTAGGTGGGCCTTTCTTGAAGGTAGCTCAAATACATTTTGCTGCTGCCCCTGTCCATAACAATATTTTGTTTTGTTATGTGTTGGTACTCCTGCCCGTGCTGACTGCCATCTACAGTAGGTAATACACTGACAATGGATAAGTAAACCAAACCTATGTCCTTGAAGGAAGCTAAATCTTTTTAATATTTGTGTCTCTCAGAAATGTTCAATGTTCCTCCCTGGACCGCCAAGGTGTCCTCCACTCTCACCTCCCAGCATGCAGTAGCTGTGCAACGTTCTAATCTTTGGCCAGGGGCATATGCATACGCTTGTGGAAAGTACGTGAAAAGATCAGAATACTCTGACTTCCTGTGTTTGACTTCTCATAGTATCCTAAAGACAATGTTATAATTTACAACAAACCATGTGCTGTCTCTTACTTTAGGAAGTTTGAGAACATATATGTTGGATGGGGTCTAAAGTATGCAGGGGAAGGTTACAGCCCAGCTGTACCCCCGCTACCACAGAAAGAATATCCAAGCGGACCAGAAATCACAGAGGCCCTGGACCCATCACTGGAGGAGGAGCAGGTGCTGAAAGAAGCTTTGGAGGAGCAGCGAGCTGCTCAGGAAGAGATGGAGGACATAGACGATGAGGACGAGGAGGAAGATGACGATTGAGAAGACAGTTACACATTTAATATTCAAGTATTTATTTGTAAGTCAATGGCCAAATAAATCAGTTTACTCAGCAGCATGACTTGATATCGTAAATTCAGGTTAATAAGTTCAACATCTGAACAGGTCAGTTGTGTAAAGATGAAACAATACTTGCGGTGGCACTGTACCCACATTTTTTTAATCCTGTGGAATTTTTGACCACTGGTAGCACTATGGAACAATGTTTTACAGATGTTGGTTATTTCCCTCTGACTTTACCACCGCAATGTTAGAGAGGGAGGGGAGACTTATTTTATCCAACTGGTTCTGCACTAGTTGCAGTGCGCACCAATAACCAGCAGACAGCACATGTAAACAAAAACATGTAAGAATTACCAAGTAATAGAAACCAAATAATTTTCTTCTGTCATCTCACATCTAGTTGTTAAAAACACACTTAATATTGACAGAGAGTCGCTAACGGGTGCAATCATCTTTATTTCCTGGTATAAAAGCACCCAGGCTTAGTACCTTTACCTCTGAAAGGTTTTGGCCTCAGCCCAGGTCTCATAGTTTGTCAAGGTTTTGTACCAATCAAGATTTTATACCATATGTATGTATGTTGCTGTTTGCCAAACAACAAAGTTTTTACCCTCTTCTTGTTTACACATCACTGTGGGGCGACTGTGGGTCAGCGGTAGAGTGGGTCGTCTTTCAATCAGAGGAGTATCGGTTGTTCGATCCCCCGACTCCGCTACTCCATGTCAACGTGTCCTTGGTCAAGACACTTAGCCCCAGTTTACGGTGTGTGTGAATGTTGCTTAAATATGAGTTAGTCCTGATGAGCAGGTGGCCCCTTGCTTGGTAGCCCCTCCCATCAGGGTGTGAATGGGTGAATGGGTGAATTAACATGTTGTGTTAAAGTGCTATGAGTGGCCCAGAGGCTAGAAAAGTGCGGTACAAGTACAGTCCCATTACCATTTGTTTTACTCACTTCTGTGGGCGACTGTGGCTTAGTGGTGAGCAGGGTCGTCCTTCAATCAGAGTATCGGTGGTTTGATCCCTGGCTCTGCTAGTCCATGTCGATGTGTCCTTGAGCAAGACACTTAACCCCAAATGTCTCCCGTAGCTGTGTCTACGGTGTGTTAGTTACTCCTGATGGGCAAGTGGCACCCCTCCCATCAGTGGGTGAATGATGTCATGTTGTGTTAAAGCGCTTTGAGTGGTCAGAAGACTAGAAAAGATATATACAAATACAGGTCCATTGACCACTTCCTCCACATCTTGGGAGGCATTCTGTTGGGAAATGGCTTAAAAACACAATTTTATAACGTCAGGCTATAAAGACAGTCGCCAACATTAACTTACACGCATGCCATGCTGCAGTATGCTACAAGCTAACATGCTAACGCTACAAACTAACAGCCTAGCCCGCATCGTGAGCAGCCTAAAAAGATACGAATAGTGGTAACTTCGGGTGCATTATTGGAATCCAGTAGTTAAAGTACTTACAAAGTATATAGTGTGAAGCCTCACGTTTATTTTGCCAGCTCGTTCACCTTGCTCCGCAAGTCCGGTGCGGAGTCTCCAGACCAATATTACTTTCAAAGCAGTCTGAGTCTAAGTACCAGCGCATGCGTGTTCCAGCAGTAAGTACACACTCGTATTTTCCTTGAATGTACAGACAAAATGTACTGCTCCCATTATGATTTCCTGGGAGCATCTTATTGGCAGCACATCGTCTATATCAGAAGTGTCAAACTCAAGGCCCGCAAGCAACTAACACACTGGTACAATTATATCCGGCACGCCAGAAATGATCAAATGTCTATCATAACTGGCCCGCCAGTATATAGGACGCACACCGCTGATACTAAAAGTCCCAGAAAAGACTTCATTGCATTATCCCTTGCTGTGGATGAGAGCGCTGACAAGACTGATACTGCATAGCTGTCAATCTTCATCCGCTGAGTGGACTACAGTTTATATGTAAATATATATAGATGAGTATCTAAATGTGTAAATGAAATGAAACTGCCCTGGGACAAACTGACGGGATTTGACGACAGATGGAGCGCCTGCGATGTGCGGTGAAAAGAACAGATTAGTGGGGAGGATGTGACAGGAAAAATGTGCAAGTGAGCTGACGGCATATCACCGCATCATGCACCAGGAAACGCTGTGTGGTAAAGCTCTCAAAATGGAACATGTAATAAGCACCGTAACGCAGAGCGTTCACTTTAAAAGAGCTAAAGGCTTAAATCACCGCCAATTTCGGTATTTTCTTGAGGAGATAGATTCTGAACATGCCGATGTGCCCTATCACACAGAGGTGCATTGGCTAAGTCAAGGGAAAGTGCTGCATAGATTTTTCATGAGGATATCTGCCAGTTTTAGGAAAGCAAAGGGAAAGTCACCACAGGCAAAAAGTGGCGATGTGAGCTGGCCTTTAATGAAGCATCTCACTGCGCTAAACCTCCAGCTTCAGGGTATGATCACAGACATGTATGAGGCAGAGAGAGCTTTCCAAGCCAAGCTGCGTCTGTGGGAGACTCAAATGCAGGAAGGAAACTTAAGTCACTTTCCATGTTGACAAACACTGACAAACCACGTCTCCACCGCTGTGTTCCCAGCTGCGCATTTTGCTGATTTTGCACATTTTGCGCACTTGGCACAGAGTTCACTCTGCGATTTGTCAACTTTGCAGCTCAGAAATGTAAATTTGAACTGCTCAGCAATCCATTTGCAGTTGACGTGGAAAGTGCACCTGAACATCCAAAAGGAGCCCTGTTTTGTGGCTTAAGCTCTATAGGGTTGTTTGACTGGGTGAAGTGAAGAAGAGTTGAACTGTGTGAGACTTCATGTTTTCTCTGCTCTGCTTTTGTGGCTTAATAAACCAGTTCATGTGAGAACTTTACTCTTGTCTCCAACACATAAGTGGAACATTCACAGTAACCAATATCATCTCTCTTTCAAACTACAACTGAATAAATCATTAACAGTTTCTTTTGTGTAAATTGGTGTTTAGTGACATGTTAATGTTATATTTTAGCCGGTTGAAAAGATGGGCTGAAAATAGGTCTTAGACGTTCAGACCGAATATCAACAACCTTTCAACTAGAAATCAATGCACTTTGGAGATTGTAGCATGACTCAGAATATAAAGGCTTGTTCGAGACGAGCCAGTCCTGGACAGAATCGATCACCGGTGATCGCCGCACAATGCATGGCGATTAGATTTGTGTCCGACTTGATCCCGACTTGCTCTGACGTCATGAACACGTGGTCAACGATAACCTCACGAGAGTGAGGCGGCCGCAGTTCTCAGAGCCATGCACCGTAGTTGCTTTACACCGACTACAAAACCCAATGCATGATGGGAAATGCCTGGCTGTCGCCAGATCAAAGAGCTGATTGGCTCCTAGTTTCGACAACAAACATCATGTTTTGGAGAAAATCCTACTTTTCTGTGTAATTGTAATACTTAACGCTAGATTGTTGTCTATTAATCTCATATTGTGCAATAAAGGATTAGTCTAAAAACATCTTGTTAAATTCAATTTATTTTGTATAGCCCAAAACCACAAATTACAAATTTGCCTCAGAGGGCACATCCATGCAAATTTTCACATAAATGTGTATTTACAAACACGTATAAATAAATGGTCTGCAAACTATCGAACAGGATGTAACTGTTTCTGTGACTTCCTGTACATTTTTTAAAGGCTGCCAAAAACTGTCTGACTTGACCGCAGTTTCTTTGACCACATTCTGCTGCCGCATGCTGTTGATCTCAAACGAGCCATTAAGCATTACAGAATGTACACAAAAACACATGAAAGCAGAAGAATGCAAGCAGAGACTATATAGCTGGTTTATTCATTAACCTTTTTTTCATTTTGTTATTATATATATATATATATACGTACATATATATATATATATATATATATATATATATATATATATATGTATATATGTACGTTTATATATATATACTTATATATACTGTATATACGTACATATATATATTTTAATTTATATTTATATTTAAAGCAGCTTTGCTTTGACAAAAACGAGTTAATAGATTATTTGACAAATAACTCTGATCTCGTGAGGCAAAAGACTGGAAGACGTTCAAATCAGGGAGTAAAACAAAAATAATTCAAGGCTTTAGGGGGGACACTGACTGGGCCACAGTCCATAGTGGGGAGCAAGTCGGACACAAATCTAACCGGCATGCATTGTGCGGCGATCGCCGGTGATCGATTCTGCGCAGGACTGGCCATCTCGAACGAGCCTATCAGTCTATTGGCGGAGCAATACGTCATCAAATGCTGACGGAAGTAGGTCGGTCACATGCTGATGTTGTAACAACAGAATGCTCCAGAAATGGCGACCTGCGCCAAGATGATCTCCGCTGCTAGACACATGCACAGACATGCAGCTCTTGCTGTAAAACTAAACTGGTCCGGGGTGTTCAGGACCAGCAACAGACGCCCCTTCCTGACCGACACGTCAACCCTGAGCTGGCTCCACTCTCCACGGTCCTTCTCTAACATTCCGTTCAGCTCAGCAATGACAGCGGGCTGCAGACTGACCGTCACACGTCACCGGTGGATGCGGGTCGGGGTCGTTCTCCGTGGCCAAACCGATTTCCTCACACCGACCTCTCGACCCTATATGCTCCAGAACAGGATGTTCGGGAACCGGGTAGGCGGCGCGGGCTTCTCCGGGCAGGACGGCGGGGACAGTGCAGGCTCTGGAGGAGAAGAGTCTGGGGGAGATGGGGGGGTGCCCTATGGACCCCAGATGACCGCCCTCACCCCCATGATGGTCCCAGAGGTGTTTCCTAATGTGCCGCTGATCGCTGTGAGCAGGAACCCAGTGTTCCCCCGCTTTATCAAGATCATAGAGGTGAGGATGATGTTGCCATTGCCTTCAAGGACACGCGGATGATGCAACCACAGAGCAACACTGTTTGTCCTCTTTGCAGTGAGAACTCTGGTGTGCAGGTTGCCGTCTGTCCTACAGTACCGGTTTTAGCTGGATCAGTTTGGAGCTGGGTGCTTTTTCACCACTTAGCAATTTACACTACTTTACACTACAACAATTTACCCCAAACTGCAACACACCAGTGTACAGCCGTGTAGACAGCTGGAACATATTCTCAATGAAACACCTTTAAAGTGGCATTCCACTGAGTTAACACATGGAAATGAAATAGTCCTGATGGGGAGTGGACTTTCATTTACATGGAGCCTTTCTTGTCCTTTGACCACAAAAAGTGCATAAACTGATAACAGAGGCTGCATCCTGCTAATCTAATGCTCATTCACGCGCACACACACACACACACACACACACACACACACACACACACACACACACACACACACACACACACACACACACACACACACTCATGATGTATACATTGACATGTGGATTGGAGGAGCTAGGCATCAACAGCTTATCTTTCAATTAGTGGACAACCCAGTGCCGCCACATGTCATAGTGATGTCACCAGGGTTATCTCAGCTCAGGTTTGGAGAATTCTTTTTATTTCTACACATAGTTTCTTTAAATATGGACACTGATAGTGAAAAAGATATTTATGGCAGCAAATTAAATTAGCTGTGTATTAGAAATACCTTAATCTTTAGGACTAAAGAGACTGTTGACTGCCAATTATTTTATCTGGACCGTTCTACAATTCCTCAGACTCTGCAGATGTGTGACAGCTGTCACCACTTTAGCTTCTGCACTGATAACAGAACCCCAAATGGAGATAGTACACGTAACGAATCAGTTACGTGTGCTATCTCCATTTGGGGTGACTGTGGATGGGGGGGCTGTGGCTCAGTGGTAGAGCAGGGTTGTCTTTCAATCAGAGGATCGGTGGTTGGATGTGTCCTTGGGCAAGATACTGAACCCCAAATTGCTCCTGCAGCCTGTTCCTGCGGTGTATGAATGGGTATGAATGTTAGTTAGTTCTGGTAGGTGAATGATGACAAGTAGTGTTAAAGGTGCTTTGAGTGCTCGAAAAAAAAATCGAAAAACACTGTACAGTCCATTTACCATTTGGTGCTTTATTTAATCAAGAGATTAGAAATTCCCAAAACTCCTGTTGGGTGATTTCCCAGATGATCACTGGAATGACCCGAAAGTCCCCTTCCTTTTTGGAGGATTACCGAACATTACATACAAGGGTAAATCTGATATTTCAGAAAATGACCGAAGCTGTGTGGTATGTGTTTTCAAGTGCTGGGTGTGTGTGATGTCTTTATTCCTGCCAGGTGAAGAACAAGGCGCTGATGGAGCTGTTGAGGAGGAAGGTTCGTCTGGCTCAGCCGTATGCTGGAGTCTTCCTGAAGAGAGATGATCAGTAAGTCTGATAAGTCTCCTCTGCTCTAATCATTGATGGTCGGGTTGATACAGGCCTATGAATTTTCATTTTGTATTATAAGCTGCTTAAAGCTAGTGTTAGAAAGTGAAACAGGTCATAATACATCTCTAATAACTAGTTTATATTGCTGTGAAAACATCTCCTTCAAACAAATTAATTTATTCAAGTTTCTCAGCAAAACTACATTTTACAAGATTACATTTGAACACATCGTGATAACGTTATAGATAATGTTATAATTCACTTTTGCCCAATTGTCATTTTTACTGAGCTTGAACGCAGCACAATGTAAATAAATGAAGCCTCCTCACCAGTATGGCTCTGCTGAAATATTTATAGAAAGGCTTCAAGTTTAGTGGGACAACTCTCTCAAACACACTCGTGTTCAGCGTAGTTTATGGGATCTTTCTCATTTACCGACTTTGTGGTTTGTATTCTATCTTTTGATCTTTTTATGTCTGCCTGTGACACACTTTGCTAAGTGCTGGTGATCCATTCTGTCTCAAACGAGCCTCGTCTGGCCTTGGAGCCACCATTTTAAAGCATCATCAATTAAATATGACGTGTGTCACGTCTGTCCATTGTTTTGTTATACCACTGTATTTTATGATCTCTGTCAGATCCGCATAACGGTGTTCATGACAACTTATATATTTACTATTTTCAATTCTCAACTTGGCATAATGTGACAAGAACGATCGGATGTCATGCATTTTTGTTTAACACACACATATAGGCTTTGTATATTTTATTGTGTTAAGTACTACACGTGTTTGTATTAAATGTGCTATACAAGTAAAGAGTGACATATATTATATATATATAATTGAGTGATATTTATTGTGAGCACACAAACACAGTCCTGTCTATATGACAACATGAAATAGAACAAATTAGTGCTGAATGAAAGAGAATGTTTTTAGTGATATAATTTGATGACAGCAGCTGTTTGCACTTCTAAACATGTATAGCAGTAATAATTAAGTCATATCAAGGTCAAACGTCATTAAGGAATGTGGTTATGAAAGAGACTTGTGAGGAGCTATATAAACCGTGATGGACAGAAAGTTTGATCGTCTGAAATAACTACAACTTATGAAACAAAAGGAAGAGTTACATTTAGTGTCTCGCCATGGTTTGAGATGGATCCAGCTGTGTGTCACATGTCTTTTATACGCCACGGGTGCCGTAAACAACTCCTCAAAGGATACACCAGTGTATTCTCGCTGAAAGCTCTTTCGGCAAGCTTCCTCGCTCCTCGAGATGTAGTTTAGGAATCGGGATGTCCTACAAGATGAGCGCTGAGATTGATTTCCGGGTCACAAGCCGGAGGAGTGAGGAATCGAGGAGGCACAAAATCCGGAAATGAGAAAGAGCCCCGGTCCCCTTAGTGAAGCAGAAGATGACGTAATCACAGCCTGGTCGCAGCACTTGACTGTGCACCTCTGAAATATTGTAATGTGGGCGCTTATAATATTGTAATCGGCGCTTTTCTGACGTAACTGTCACAAATATGATATTACCATGATACTTAAGTCACAATACTATTTTATTGTAATTTTAAACATTTTACAGTATGCGGAGTATTGCGATATCAAACATTGTCATATATTGTGATTTATAACAGATTTTCAACTGCAAATGATGCAGTTTCTGACCATCTGTTTCATCTAATAAGATAACGTTTTTATTGGTTCATCTCACTTCAGTCATTGTTATTGCAGCAAAATGATTTTGTCAGTCAGTCAAGCAGACAGACTGACCAACGCTTTCATTAAAAACTTGTAATTAATGTTGCATCATGCACCTGACAAACTAAACTGTTTGTATTAGTCTACAGTCTCTCATCGGCATTGTGGAGGTTAGTTTATGGCTTTTTGCTTGTTATACTCGTCTTTTTGATTCTTTACAGTACATTTTGTTCATATGCCTAATGGTGTTTGAGAGAATAATGCAATGAAAAATAATTCCATTCATGCTCGGAGATCACGCGTCATCTGTGGAAGCTCTCGCGCCAAGCGTGAGTGCAAACAAAGCGTTACATGTATCGCGCGACATGTAATCACCGCGCACACAAACAACAATCAGGACACCATAGAAATCTACCTCCTTTTAATTCTTATGTTATTAAACTGTGACTTATATAATTACAGTTAATCCTGACTTACCTTGCTGCAATATTAATAATTTATATAGTAATTGATACTTAGCGTGTGTATTGATACAATATTACCACGCAAAATATCGCGATACCATGCTGTATCCATTTTGCCCCCCACCTACCATTAATGTATGGTAAATTGAACCTTTTGTTGATGTTTGGGCTTCACATTAAAAGCTTTCCACTGGTGTGCCAATATGAGATTTTTGTTTTAAAGCAGCTTCAGTAAATTAATGTGGAACTTTATTAGAAGTCCTATTTTTCACTAAATATTGGTCTATACAACAGAGTATGGACTTGTTTGATGCTATTTGGTCTGTGGACCAGTTTTAAATATCTTAGCCATCATTTGTATCTGATGTGATATAAGTTAAGGCAGTGTGTCAATACTAATCAATGACTGCAATGAATCAGTAAAAAGAACTGCACATGCTGCCTGCTATCCATGTCTGTGTTGCCAGCAATGAGTGTTTCTGTCTCTTGCAGTGATGAGTCAGATGTGGTGGAGTCTTTAGATGCCATCTATTCTACAGGGACCTTTGTTCAGATTCATGAGATGCAGGACCTGGGAGACAAGCTGAGGATGATCGTCATGGGACACCGCAGGTTAGAGACACTACTGCTTCTTTTGGGTAAAAGACATAGTGGTTGGTTGGAATGAAAATCTATAGACTTTGCTCCCCATGGCACACTGATGCATGTGCATTGTGTAGACCTCCACTATATACGATACTGCTACACTCTGGTCTGTCAGGATACGAATCACAAAACAGCTGGAGATGGAGCCTGAAGAAGCAGCGACATCCCCTGTGTGGTCAGAGTCTGAGTCAGAGTCCCAACCCAAACCTCCATCGAGACGCAAAGCCAAACGCAGCCGCAAGGACCAACCAGGTTCTCCGACGGAGCAGCTTGAGGACAAGGTCTGTAACATGACCCTCACATGCCACATTTGTAGCCTTCTACACATGCTTTCAGTATGAAGCTCTCAAGCAGTACTCCGACAAACATTTAAGCAGTTCATGCGGCCAGTCAACACTTTTGCCATCTTTTGAATTTCCGGCCACCAAGTTTGAAAAAACCCTGTTTTAGCTGTGAAGCCATGAATGTATTTCTTCAGGGTCGGAAGTGAGTCAGCACACATTGATCTGGGCTTTGGGCACATTTTTAGGTGTATTAATTTCATGAACATTGGGCCACTAAGTGAATGACCTCTGTTGCACTGTTGTGGCGGTAACCTAAGAACCCGCTGGAGGATATAAGCGGTGAAGGAGGCCGTCAAGCTGAAGAAAGAGGTCTTTCGGGCTTGGCTGGCCCAGGGGTCTCTGGAAACAGCAGACAGGTACTAGTTGGCCAGAAGGGCTTCAGCTGCGGCAGTTGTTGAAGCAAAAACCCGGGTGTGGGAGGAGTTTGTGGGGACCATGGAGAAAGACTTTCGGTTGGCCTCAAGGAAGTTCTGGCAAACTGTGAGATGACTCAGAAAAGGAAAGCAGGGCTTGTCTCAGGTTGTGTTTAGCAGGGCAGGAGTACAGCAAACTTGGACTGGGGATATTGTTGAGCGGTGGAAAGAACACCTTTCCTCCTGAACCCGACCAACACGTCCTCCGTGGAGGAGGCAGAGTTTGAAGACTTAGGAGAAGGCTCACCCATACACCTGGCAAAGGTTGTTGAGGTGGTCAAAAAGTTCATCAGCGCAAGTCACCAGGGGTGGATGAGATTCGCCCTGAGATGCTGAAGGCTGTGAACATTGTTGGGTTGTATTTGCTGACACGTCTACAGTGTCGCATGGAGGTCAGGGACAGTGCCTTTGAGTGGCAGACCGGGGTGGTGGGAACCGGAGAGTTTGCTCCAATTATCGGGGTATCACACTGCTCAGCCTCCCCGGGGAAAGTTTAATCCAGGGTGCTGTAAAGGAGGCTCTGACCAATTGTCAAACCACAGATTCTGGAAGAGCAATGTAAATTCCATCCTGGCTGTGGAACAATGGACCAGCCCTTTACCCTTGCAGGTCTGTTGGAGGGGTCATGGGAGTTTGCCCTTCCAGTCTAAATGGGTTTTGTGGACTTGGAGAAGGCCTGTGACCATGTCCCTCAGGGAGACCTGTGAGGGGTTCTGCGGGAATACTGGGTACCTGGGTCTTGTATGACCAAACTGAGAGCTGTGTCTGGATACTTGGCACAAAGCCAAGCTCGTTTCCAGTGTGTGTTGGCCTCTGCCAGGGTTGTCCCTTGTCACCAATTCTATTTGTGATGTTCATGGACAGGATTTCAAGGCGCAGCTGGAGGGAGGAGAGTGTCCGGTTTGGGCACCTCAGAATTGCATCCCTGCTTTTTGCAGATGATGTGGTTCTATTGGCTCCTTCAGAATGTGACCTTCAGCACAGACTGGGGCGGTTTGCAGCTGAGTGTGAAGCGGTCGGGATGAGAGTTGGTACCGCCATGGTTCTCTGCTGGAAAATGGGAGATTGCACCCTGTGGGTTGGGACTGAGTCACTGCCCCAAGCGATGGAGTTCATGTATCTCGGGGTCTTGTTCATGAGTAGGGATGGGTATCGTTAGGATTTTATCGATACTGGTACTTGTATTGATACTGCGCATCGGTCGGTTCCTTATCGATACTCTTATCGGTTCTTTTTGATTATTTTGTGAGGGAAAAAAATTGCTTTATTATATGTAAACAAATAGACTTTCTTAAAAGGCAACAGCAGAAATGTTTAAAAAACTCTATTGTTGACTATAGTATTTCAATGCCAACAACAAATGTAAATTTGAGAACATTCCTACAGGGAGGGGTGTATTTGGAGTTGAGAGCCTTGGTTATCTCCCCACAGTAAAGAAACAATCATTGTCGAGGTGTGTTGGCTGGAATGGTAGTGGGACTAGCAGCTTCAAAATAACTTTTAACACTAATTTATAACAACACAGCTGCTTACCTTATTAATAACTGTGTATCAAACAACTCAATATACACAAAAAAAAAAGTCAAATTGTGTCATGGATTTGGAGCATCATGACACCCCTGATGTTTTCTGTAATGTACAATGACCTAAAAATAAGAATCATTGGGCCTCATTCACAAACACTATGTGGATTTATGTGCTGAAACCACAATTTTCTTTGGCTCTGTGGCTTTTCTTTTCTTACTCTGCAAATACATTTAGAACGGCCTCGAACACATAAACAATGAACGCCCGGTCGGCTGTCTTAATGTAAACACACCTTTTGAAATGAATGCATCTCATATTAATACCGCATTCATTAAAAAAAGCTTTAATAGACAACAATATTTAAAACCATTTATTAATGCATTGGCCAAATATATTAAATAACTATGAAAATGACGCCCTTTCATCCTCATCAATTATTGTCATAATTATCTAATCCTGATGCTATTTCACAAAGCTTTTTGTTATGAATTTTACTTTAATCCAGTCCTTATTTTACTTGAAATGAGAGAAGAACATTTATTTATTATTAGCGTATGTATTATTTATAATTTGTCCAGTTCAATTTGAAAACTGACAATAAATATTGTTGAGATATTATTCAATTGAACTTTGATTTGATAATCAGTTGTTGACTACATACAGACGTTAATACAACTGCTAGGGTACTTCAATATATATGGCACTAAATCATAGGGCAAGTTAGACATTATTAAGATGTTCCAGGCCTTTGCATGAGGACATTTTCACTTCATGGATTTTGTTTAATTGCAATTGAATACCCCTGTCCTACAGCCTTATTTAATGTATTATCCAGACTAACTTTTCTAAATGTGTCACTGGTGCAACCAACTTTTTCAGTTGGTCGCACCAGCACATGATTTGGTTGCAGCCATTTTTGGTACAGCATGGTACTAATTAATTGCCAGTGACGAGACTACTCATGTACAACTACATGCATGTAGTTGAGAAAAAATGGACTCAGTTCTTATACAGACACAGGATGGGAAAATGTATTAATGCAGTCTTTCTTTAGACTGTCTTGTAAATAAACAGGCAGTGCAAAGATTCAACTTTGAAACCCAGGAACCCGCTGCTCTACTATTTAGCACTGGCTATAACAGACTGCTACAGCCATTTTACAAACATAACAGAGATTTAAAAAAAAAAAAACAAGCCCAGAATAGAAGAAAAAGAAAAGGCAGTTTTAATTAAAAACGAGAAAAAATGGTTGGTATCAAAGATGCAATGAATATGCGTGTGAATGTGAATCTTGAACTTCAACTTTGAGTCTTAAATGTTTTATCTGAAGACGAAGTAAAGAATGGAAATCAGGAGCAAGTCACAGAGATATTTCACATACATTTATTATGCTGTAACTTACTGTTACAGCATACGCTTTCTATTCCATTCTCCTCAAATTAGTGATATAAAAGCTCAGCTCTACTTTTGCATTCTTGTCCAGTGAAGTACCACAATGGAAATATTGAAAAGGTGATTTATTTGATAAATCAAATCACTGCCTTTTCACCCACATGATTCTGTTACAGGAGACAGGCATGTGCACACCTAGCTAGAGTGGACACTGTTGAGATTAAGCGAAGCACAACATACAGTTTTGATAACAATTATTGGCACCCTTCTTAAGCATAACCTGTGCAAAATCTTCAGAAATAAATGGAACATCAAAATATTTTAATAAGATGTCCAAAGTAATTGTAGGGGCCATTTGTCATACAAATCAAAAAACAAACATAAATCAAAGAGCCACTGATGCACTATGGGTTTGTGGTTTCATGCAGGCAAAAGAAACGCATTTTCCACAGGATTCCGATTTTTCTTATCATTTATTTCACAAACAAAACAAAACAAAAGAACTCCTAATGCTGCTTTTCCTGCACAGGTAAAAAAAACATGAGCCCACCCAGGTGCATTCTGGTCCTACAGCTGCCTGCTCCTAATTATAAAACCCAGGTGCCCACAGCGTCACCCAATTAGTAAACAAAAAAAAATATCAAAAGAAAAAGCTATCCTAATACATCCAAAAGATCAACCTAAACAAGCAAACACCCAGACTAAGCAAACAATGTGAACTAAAACAACCAAATACTAACATTAAATAAATAGCTCCAACAGTAATTTAACAAATTTAAAAACATTATTTTTCAATTTACATGTAGTAATTTCAGAGAAGAAATAGAACATATGACAAAGCCAGTAATAAGGCACCCTTCGTTAATTAATGGTTGCACACCCTTTGGCAACGATAACGACCTCCAAACGTTTCTTGTAGCCATCTATAAGTCTCTTCCTGTCAGCTGGTAGATTCTCCTCTTTCTTTGTCATTTGTTCACGCTCTTTAATGTTTGCAGTATTCCTGATTCCTTCGATACTGTCAAGGCCTCCAGTACCAAAGCAGCCCTACAACATGATGGAGCCTCCACTATGCTTAACTGTAGGTAGGGTGTTCTTTTCCTTATAAGCTTAATTTGGTCGTTGATAAGCAAAATGCTCATATGCATTGACAAAAAGCTCTATTTTGGTTTAGTGTGGTCCGTGTTGAAATCATGTCTCAAGATTGTTCCAAGTCAGCTTTAAGTTCTTTCGCACCAATCTTTGAATACTTCTCTCATTGATTTTCCTTTTACTTCCAAGTCCAACGAGATTCCAGACATTTGCATGCTTAACAAACTTCATTCGACCTCAATGTGCACTGTTGAAACAGGGATATCGAGGTCTTTGGAGATGGCCTTTTACCCTATAGAGATATTGTGCTTAGTGAAGAAAGCACTTGAAGCCAATGAAATCATTCATTGGCTGAAGCATTAATTTCAAGTGGGCACTGACAATTTATCACAGGTGAGTCAAATGTAATTGCGCTTTTTCACTCATTTGAAGGCTGCCATCATGGCAATCTTTCAGTTTTTGTATATATATAAAAAAATAAATAAATATTTTTTTAAAGTTATTGTTTTTGTTTGCTGTACCAAACATAAGTGTCTATCAACCAAAGCTGTTTCACTAGATTAATTTATTCAGGAGATATTCTATATAATTTACTTAAATTCAATGGGTGCCAATAATGATGACCGGAACTGTAAGTAAGCCCCACTCACTCCTTCATGTTACTTCTTAAGTCCAAAGTCCAATGATGTGCTCAGTAACATTAAAACCACATCCATTTAAATAGCCTGGGAAAAAAAACAGGTTTTTGGCCGGAGTTCATCTCCGATGATCTATTCAATCGATACAAACAAAAGTAAACTCACAACATTTTTACACACTTGCTACTTTTCCCCACATGTGGTGGAAGAGAATAGGTGATCTGTGGGACCTATTAATAGAAAAGAAAGACATGCAAGCATTACTCACCCTTATTTTTTAAACAAAAGTACTGAGCCAAATAATAAACTGAATAAACTGGATGCTCTGTAATTAAGACAATAGTAAAAACCGAAAATAACAAAAAGAAATAGGTAAGAATAATGGTGGTAGTAAGACGTCTGCTTCTGTGGTGCACAGTAATTTTGGGGACCATGCTGTAAATATAGGGCAAGCACTGCATCTTAAAACTTGAAGCTATAGAGGATGGGTAAGGGTCTTGACATACATAACTGTAGTACCACTAATTGGATTTCTTTTAAAGGAATGAGAGGGCTGCGAAGCCTCAAAACAAGTTGAAGCCTACATCTATAGTTGTTTTCTGCTTGATTTTTAGTGATAAAGGTATAAACGGAGAGAATGGTGAGGAAATTCCGGAAAAGACACAGGCATAAGGTCCCACACCACTAACTTCTCGTCATCCAATCGATCACACCTGCCTCCAATATGAACATGAAAAATACAAATATGAGGCAGGACAAAATAAGAGAAAAACTGATTCAGTGTCAATCATTCACTGAAGGGAAGTTGTACAAAATAAACTAACATACCAAAGAATATGACATATTTTCAGTGGGCGAATGCTTGCTGATTGGAAAAAGTGTTACCCACAGTGATGTTTTTCATTAATTACCTGGACTGTGATGGCCTATCAAAGTCTATTTTGTCCTGCCACAGTTTCATAATAAACCGAAAATATGATTACACTTTAAAACAGGTGGGCTGACTGGCCCCTCTGGTTGTTGTTTGTTTTGGAAAGTGAAAGTATAAACATTATCCAGAATGGCCCATTTCAAATAATATATTAACGTTCAGCTTATATCATTAGATTATAATAATTCATGCATTAATGTCTTCATCACTTTAATGTTGCAGCTGGTAAAGGTGCAACTCTATATACTTAATAATTAGGCTATATGCTTCTTAATAATATATCATAGTTTATTAATTATACGTTTCATAAGTATTTATAAAGTAGCCTAACTAGTAACTAATATTGTAAAAAAAAAGATATATAGTAAAATGAAAGCTAGGGTTGGTAATCTTGAAAAACTAGCAAGAGTACGCTAGATTTTAAAAATGATCCATGGGGAAAAAACCCAACCATGTGTTGCAATCTCTTTTCCAATGAATGTAGCAGCACTAGCTCCAAAAGTTGCTAAATCTCGCAAAAAGACACACTGACAGTCCTCCTTCCAAAGCCACTCCAAAATTATCATCATGAATGTAAACAATGAAAACTGCTATTATTAGAACTCACAGCCGTTAAGCTAACAGCTTTTGGAAGACTCCGGTGATGAGCAATGAGTGCACAGACAGAATACTTACAGGCAGGTAGATAGGTAGACAGTCAGTTAGCCTGTCAATCATTCTGTTCATGCTGAATTAAATGATTGAAGGGGCTTATTACAGCCACAGTTCCCACATTCTTTTTCTTTGTCAGATCTTGTAACAAGAATTTCAACAAAAATATCTCAAATGTTTTTGAAGGAGAATACCAATCCTACCTTTAAAGTAAAACATATTATTCTCTGATATGTAGTGGAGTATAACGTTACTTGAAATTGAAATGCTCAAGTTAAATACAAGCACCTCAAAATTGTGCTCAGGTACAGTACTTGAGTTGCCCTAATGGACTTAGTTATATTCCACCATTGCTAGTACAAGAGAACAAAATTATTCATAGATGTGGCTACTGCGGTTCAGTGGTAGAGCAGGGTCGTCCTTTAATCAGAGGATCGGCAGTTTGATCCCCAGCTCCGCTAGTCCATGTCGATGTGTCCTTGGGCAAGACACTTGACCTCGATCTGCCCCCGTAGGCTGTTCCTACGGCGTACGAGTGTGAGATACTCCTGATGGACAGGTGGCACCTTGGCTCCTCCCATCAGTACATGAATGGGTGAATGATGTCATGTAGTAGTACAGGTCTATTTACCATTTAGACTCTTAATTTTTTCCTCACAGTGCACCAGATTGATGTATTTAACTTTAACATGTACAAAACTTTATTCCGTGGTCCACCCACCATATTCTTACAAAGTCCTTTGGGAAACACTGATAGTGCTTATTTGCATAAAAACACACAGTTCAAATGATTAGGAAATAAAAGTTTGTAT
The DNA here is from genome assembly GCA_016806645.1 of Ophiodon elongatus. Classification (NCBI taxonomy): domain Eukaryota; kingdom Metazoa; phylum Chordata; class Actinopteri; order Perciformes; family Hexagrammidae; genus Ophiodon; species Ophiodon elongatus. The sequence continues at coordinate 108,217 of JACSYO010001639.1, forward strand.
TTTTATTTAACAATCTAGGAATTAGTAGTTTTAATGATGTATGTATGATGAGCTGCTTAGAGTTAGGAAGTTAAACAGGTCATAATTTCCTCTCTCATATTTATTCTATATGCTGTGAAAACATCTCCTTCAAACAAGTATATTTATTTGAATTTCTCACCTAAAAAAACTACATTTCACAAGATTACATTTGAACAAATCATGATAACATTATAATTTATCTTCACCCAATACTGTTTTTTGCTGAATAGAGAATGAACGCATCATAATGTACCTCAATGTCCTGTTGCAGATTGGGCTGGTTTCCACCCAAGTTGGGCTTCTTTTGATTAAGTTGGGCTGGTGGATGAAATGTGTGCTTATTTTTTCAAATATTTGGTGTGTTTTGAAAATAGTGTGGGAGCAATATTACCAAACAAGTTGTCAATTTATGGTCAAAAACACAGATACAAAATTCAGTAAACTTGTGTCCACTCACTCATGTTATTGAGAGTTGAGTTATTTTGAGAAATATTTGATCAAAATGAATTCAATCGTTGTTAGGGATAATGGAGGATATACTTACCTTGATGTTATCATCATTTACATTGGGATGGGTATTTGTGTATTATGTTGTCTAACTACACTCTTTGTGGGTTGCGGTAGCCTTTTTATCTAGTATTTTATCTTTGGTTATTTGATTCAAATATGAAGCTTTGTATGTTTTATAAAGTGCTTTCTAATGTGCATCTAATGGTTTTAATGTTTTAAATGTTTTTTTTTGCAAGGTTATGATTTGGGCTGTTTTTTATTGAATTGGGTAGGTTTTTAGTTGTAATTTGGCCGGACACTGTCGATCTGACCTGGCAACATGGCGTACGTTAGCTGTTAGCTACGATGCTGCAAACGTTACTAGATCTCTTGACGATTTCAATACAGATTTGTTATTCACAATGTAGCATTATCAGGGATTGGTGAAGCATTGTTGTCGATCTCCCAATCAAATATTTTTACTGGGTACCGGCCGACAACGATCGGCAGTAAAACTTTATTTCACTCTATGATGGTCTGTAATTAATCTGTGGCACACATGCATGCTTAACGGTGGTTTGTAAATGCAGTTCGGTCTGTAAACGTTTCCATTTGCACAACTGCTTCCTGTGTATTTTATTATTACAACTAAAGATAAAATAAGAATAGTTCAAATGAACTTAGTTATCCACAGGGAAATAGTTGAACTATCTAACTAACTATATTTTTTGTTCATTAGTGGTGGGAGATAAAGTATTTGTGGTTTATATTTATTTTCACGTTGACTGTTGTGATTTTACCTCAGTTGTTGTTGGTCAGATTTCAGAAGCAGACCTGAGTCCAGAGCTTCTGCCTCTGCCATCCTCCAACATCCTGATGGTAGAAGTGGACAACATTCAACATGAACAGTTCACAGTCACAGAGGAGGTCAAGGTACGAAGACGCACATTACATGTAATGAACGGTAGGGAGTGGTACCATGGTAAATTTCATCACGGGATTTTCATTCATTTCTGATTTTGTGGCAGATGTCATAAAACAGATCTTATTAAAACAGAAATGTCTAAAAACTTGAATCTCTGTGATGTTTGTTTTGTAGGCGCTGACAGCAGAGATAGTGAAGACCATCAGGGACATCATTGCATTGAACCCCCTCTACAGGTCAGTCCTGCCATGTTAGTTAGTCATCTGTCACAATCTGTTCTATCATCACATATTTATTTAGCTTTTTATATACATTATTCATCGTGCATAGGTCTGCATTAACGTTTGTAAAGCAATTTAGAAATGTTACTAATTTTGTGTTTAAAAAGTATAACCTGTGTGAGAAGACCTTAATTTGAGGGGTTAAAGCTTTACATCTTCATTATATATTTTATTGAACTGATCACTACATGACTGTAGATCATGTCAGACCTGTGCACATTCATGCGCGGTATCCTGGTTTTGATCATCTTACAATACGATGATCAATGGAACATGGTGTTTATTTTGTTCTAAGTAGTGGGTTCATTTTACAATGAAATACAGCATTGGACACCAATCTACTTTTAAACAAAAACATTTTTAGAAGTAGATTAAGCATCTATTCTCCTTTTTGTCTGTGGCCCTGTAGGCAACAGCCTAAAGGCAGGTACACACATTAGGACTGTTGAGCTGATTATGAATATGATATGGAACCAGGTCTGTTCCAGTTTGGGTCAGTTGGTGTTGACAGCCAGGAGAAAAAATCATATACAGGTGCATCTCAATGAATCATCGAAAAGTTAATTTATTTCAGTAATTCAATTAAAAAAGTGAAACTCATATGTTATATAGATTCATTACACACAGGGTGATATATTTCAAGCGTTTATTTCTTTTAATTTTGATGATTATGGCTCACAGCTAATGAAAACCCCAAATTCAGTATCTCAGAAAATTAGAATATTGTGAATAAGTTCAATATTGTCACACTCTAATCAGCTAATGAACTCAAAACACCTGCAAAGGTTTCCTGAGCCTTTAACTGGTCTCTCAGTCTGGTTCAGTATGTTTCCTGAGCCTTTAACTGGTCTCTCAGTCTGGTTGAGTAGGTTTCCTGAGCCTTTAACTGGTCTCTCAGTCTGGTTCAGTAGGTTTCCTGAGCCTTTAACTGGTCTCAGTCTGGTTCAGTAGGCTCCATAATCCTGGGGAAGACTGCTGACCTGACAGTTGTCCTCCTTGTGGAGGGTAAGCCACAAAAGGTCATTGCTAAAGAAGCTGGCTGTTCACAGAGTGCTGTATCCAAGCATATTAGTGGAAGGAAAAAGTGCGGTAGAAAAAGGTGCACAAGCAACAGGGATAACCACAGCCTTGTGAGGATTGTGAAGCAAAGCCCAATCAAGAATTTGGGGGAGATTCACAAGGAGTGGACTGCGGCTGGAGGTCAGGTCTACAACTGTGGCATTCCTTGTGTCAAGCCACTCCACAGACAATGTCAGCAGCGTCTCACCTGGGCTCAAGAGAAAAAGGACTGGACTGTTGCTCAGTGGTCCAAAGTCCTCTTTTCAGATGAAAGTACATTTTGCATTTAATTTGGAAATCAAGGTCACACAATCCAAGTTGCTTTAGGTCCAGTGTGAAGTGTCCACAGTCAGTGATGATTTGGGGAGCCATGTCATCTGCTGGTGTCTGTCCACTGTGTTTTATCAAGTCCAAAGTCAGTGCAGCCGTCTACCAGGACATTTTAGAGCACTTTATGCTTCCCTCTGCTGACCAGCTTTATGGAGATGCTGATTTGGAGATGCCTACCCACACTGCCAGAAGTACCAATAGCTGGTTTAATGACCACAGTATCACTGTGCTTGATTGGCCAGCAAACTCGCCTGACCTAAACCCCACAGAGAATCTGTGGTGTAATGTCAAGAGGAAGAAGAGAGACACCAGAACCAACAGTGCAGACGAGCTGAAGGCCGCTATCAAAGCAACCTGGGCTTCCATAACAGCTCAGCTGTGCCACAGACTGATGGCTTCCATGCCACACCGCATTGATGCAGTAATTCCTGCTAAAGGAGCCCCGATCAAGTATTGAGTGCATACTGTATACTGTACATGGACATACTTTTCAGTAGGCCAACATTTCTATATTAAAAATCCTTTTTTTAATTGGTCTTATGTAATATTTAAATTTTCTGAGATACTGAATTTTGGGTTTTCATTAGCTGTAAGCCATAATCATCAAAATTAAAAGAAATAAACGCTTGAAATATATCACCCTGTGTGTAATGAATCTATATGAGTTTCACTTTTTGAATTGAATTACTGAAATAAATGAACTTGTCAATGATATTATAATTCATTGAGATGCACCTGTAGTGTGCAATATGTAAATATTCTAAAGTCATCAGATCCAGTTGCTGCCAGTCCTTTTCAAAAAGATCAACATGTATGTGGCTGACCTCACAGTTTGCAATAGAAAACACCACTTGTGTGTTGAGCAAAGAAAAAATACAAGTAAATGATTAACCTGAAGTTAGCTTTGTTTTACAGCGTTTTACTCACCTCAAGTTCCCTCTGTAGGTTCTACAGACCTACACACTTCTCCATCCACACTCTGAACTTTTCCCCTCTCATTTACTTTACAAGTCTCCTTTATAAGTCTGCTGAACTAATTCTCTTTGTGCTCACAATCTGCTGAAAGTTGATGTGATTCGTGTGAAAGAAGTGAAATGTGTGTCTGTCTGTCCGTCAGAGAGTCGGTCCTCCAGATGATGCAGGCAGGTCAGAGAGTGGTTGATAATCCCATCTACCTCAGCGACATGGGAGCCGCTCTGACAGGAGCAGAGTCACAGGAGCTACAAGACGTCCTGGAAGAGATCAATGTGAGTATCTCCATGCTCAAAGGCCTTTTAGGGACTGTTTTGTCCACTCTGTGGGAGACAGTCCTGGATGATTGTTATTGTATATGAAAGCTCTCTGTGCTGCTCTGTAACAGCAGTGGGGAAGTTGATCAGGCATCCATTTTCCAAACCAAACAGTTAGTCCTGATCCTTCATGTCTTTTCTTTTAAACTGAAACATACTGCTATTCTATTCAGATAAATTATTATATCTGAAAAACTATTAAGATAAATTATACACTCAACTTTGTGTGGCTTTCACAAGTACAAGCATTCATTCTAATGCGGAAAGTTGGAAAGGGATTATTACTGCTCTCAAAGGCGGATGAGGAAGGAAACACCCACAGTAACTACGGTTGGCGTGAAATACAGTCAAAGTGGGTGTTTTGTTTTATCCAATCAACCATGAGGGGCAGTAGTAAGCCTATTTCACGATAAAAGACAATATGTTTGGTTAAAATGATGGGTAATAAGTGGTTGATTTGGCAAATGCACTTTAGACATTACACACGCTTCCTGCAGCTTTTCTAAATATATATGTTTATATGTTTCTATTAAGTTCTTCTATTGATGAGTTGAAAGTGTGCAGGCCTTTGAAACCCATTGCTGTGTGTCTCTGCAGATCCCAAAGCGTCTCTACAAGGCTCTGTCTCTGCTGAAGAAGGAGTATGAGCTTAGTAAACTGCAGCAGCGACTGGGCAGAGAGGTCAGAGGTCATCACCAAACATATATGAGCCACTTCTCTGCTAATCACCCTCAGTCATTCATTGGTATCCCTGCTCTGCTCTCAGGTGGAGGAGAAGATCAAACAGACCCACAGGAAGTACCTGCTACAGGAGCAGCTCAAGATCATTAAGAAGGTAGAACAGACTGTGTCGTCTGTCATTGTGTCTGTCAGTCTTTACACTTGCAACTTATCTTTCCTGTATGTTACACCAGTGCAACTTCCAAACTAATAATGATGAAGCAAGTCCACAAAAACAGACATCTGAACCGCCACATATTCCATCATATAACACTGCCATAGGTAGTATTTGTTGTAGCATTATTTTATGTGATTGCATAAAATGGCACCCGTAATTACCATATTGTATCTCTCCCCCCAACCGCCGAAGCCACTGTATGGTCATAACATTACTGTAGGGAATAGTGATAGTATCTTCTTAACGTGTGCACAATTTGTGTGTGCTGTGGGATTTCAGGAACTAGGTCTGGAAAAAGAGGACAAAGAAGCTATCGAGGAGAAGTTTAGGGAGAGACTCAAAGAGAGGACTGTCCCACAACACATAATGGACGTCATCAACGAAGAACTCAACAAACTGGGTCTTTTGGACAACCACTCCTCAGAGTTCAAGTTGGTCTTGTTAATTTTTTGTCCCACTAGATTACTCAGAGATTCTTAACAATGGTACTAGAGGCATCTATATCATTAATTTTCAGAGAGGTTTTTGGCCTAACTTTAGTTTTGTCTGAGTTTAACATCTGGAAATTGCAGGTCATCCAGGTTTTTATGTCCTTAAGGCATGCTTGTAATTTAGCTAACTAGTTATTTTCATCTGTCATTATTATCTGCATGACAATGAAAGTTTATGAAGTGTTTCATAATAATATTGCCTCCCGGCTGCTCTATGGGTGCCGTGATACGGCTAGCAGGAGATTCATCAGGTCGTCCAGCACTGGCTACGGAAAGCTAGCTAACTACAGTAGCTTTGCTTGAGGGACGAGTTATTTTGATGACTACCAAACAGAGTGGTGTTAAATTTAGTTAGGTATTCATGATCTCCAGAAAATAATTCCTGATTGCATTACTATACTACATTATTTTCCTGTATATGGATCATATCATTTGTTAAACCTGCAGATATGTTGCAACTAGATAAATTTGTGAGTACAGAAGCACAAGGACACAGGAATATAGATTCCTACTAATGGTTTCACACTATTCCAGTAGTTGTAAGATGCAAAGAAAAGTAACTATTTCAGCAAACGGCAGTGAAGAGGAAGACTGCTAGGTGGCAAGATATACAATATTCCATAAAAAATTGCTTTTTGCAAATTTTAATGAGGAAGGAAGCACTCCTTCAGATACATACAATGTGCTTTGACAAGAAACACTGAATGTAAACAAAACTTGAATTAATGTATATCTTGTATATAATGGACTTCGTTTTAGAAAAAAAAAGCAATACAGAGCTTTGTCATCTGAATAGAGATGGGCACTACAATTTGTTATAAAGATGTAATATTGTTAATACAAAGTGTGAACAAGACGGTACCCAATATAGAACCTTGCGGAACCCCCTTTGACAGTGGTAAAATTACATCACGATTATTTCACAAAAACACAGATTGCAGTCTGTCATAGACTGAAAACGTTTACCACATTGCCTCTGCAGGAGCATAGCATTATCAACAGTGTCAAATACTTTTGTTAGATTGACAAAGAGGGCAGCACAATATTTCCTTGTCAACAGCAGATACAACAGTGGCAGTACTATGTTCAGCTCTGAAACCAGATTTGTGTAGATTTAAAGCAGAATATCTTGAGTTACCATACAAAGTACCACCTGCCCATCAGGACTCTAACTAATCATTCATACCCACTCATACACCACAGCCTGCGAGAGCAATTTGGGGTTATATTGACACATGGACTACCAAGAATCGAACTGCCGAACCTCTGCTTTAAAGTACAACCCTGCTACCACTGAACCACAGTCGCCCCAATTAAGAACAGGAAGAAGCAATAATTCCAGTAGAAATTGAGATGTAAAATATATTTGTAATTTGTCCAGTAATGAATGGGGCAAGTTGCTTTAAAAATATGGGTATAGTTTATCCACCCCAGTTGCTTTCCTGCAATAGATAGCTTGAAGTGCCTTCCTAACAGCAGAGGAAAAGAGGGCCTGTAGAGTGAACTGAGAGATGTGGTTTAAGAATCAGTTCGATATGGTGTACTCAGCATTGGCTCTTAATATTAAGCTGTTTGCTCAGTGAAAGCATGGGATGATGTCTTATTTATTAAGCAGTCATTAAACTTATTAATAGAAGGAATAAAGATAGAAGATTTATTTTTACTGCTTTCCAAAATGTATTGGGTTTCTAAACGAGCTAGAGATTAATTCTATGTGATAAATGTCTTTAGCTTTTCTCAAGGAGGATGTACATTTATTTCTGAGTTTCACTAGAGCCCAGGCTTTGCCCCTTGCCTTTTTCCGATGCGAGGGTCCAATGACCGAGGATGTCGTATCTGTACAGATTGTATAGTGTGGGCGACTGTGGCTTAGTGGTGAGCAGGGTCGTCCTTCAATCAGAGGATCGACGGTTCGATCCCTGGCACAGCTCGTCCATGACGATGTGTCCTTGGGCAAGACACTTAACCCCAAATTGTTCCCGTAGGCAGCTACGGTGTGTGAATGTTAATTAGTCGTGATGGGCAGGTGGCACATTCCATGTTAGCCCCTCCCATCAGTGTGTGAATGGGTGAATGATGTCATATAGCTTTGAGTGGTCGGAAAACTAGAAAAGGGCTATACAAGTACAGTCCACTTAAAGCCCTCTAAAGCAAATTTTATTGAAAATGTAATTGATTTTAAAGAATACTGAAAATTTGGTCTGGTCAGCTCAACAATCAACTTTGACGGTCACCTAGAACCAGCATATCTGAGTTATTGTACTGACCAAGCAAGTTTGCTAATTTATTAGTTTCACTAGAAGACAGCTGGGGTGGTCTGAACCACAGTAATTGAATTATAACTAGATGTGTCTAGATAATACTAGATAAGATAACTTTCAGTGCTATTAATTCAAAAGAATGAAGTACAGTGACAGCATTTAAAACAGTAACGGATAAACATGTCTACATATAAAGCAGCACCCTCTCCTCCAACTCTGTCTATTCTGGACAAACGGAGTAGAGAGTACGATGGAGTTCTGTCCTTCACTCTCACACTGAAGATACCTAAATCCTTTCTGTTCTGTTTTACACTCCAACAAACATAAACAAACAACACCCAACAACAACTCTGTGTTTCAGTGTAACCCGTAACTACCTTGACTGGCTGACCAGCATGCCCTGGGGTACCAACAGTGAAGAGAACGTATCATTGGAAAGAGCCAAAGAGGTTCTGGAAGAAGACCATTATGGAATGGATGATGTAAAGAAGCGCATATTGGTTAGTAAATGCACACACTAACACACCATTTAAAGCACAAGAACTTTTTACTTGGATGACAAATGTTCAAATATAGTTATCCAAAAATCAAAAGCTGTGGAGCTTTTTCTTGTAGAAATGAACTTGATCTTTGTTTTTGTGCAGGAATTTATAGCAGTGAGCCAGCTGCGTGGCTCCACCCAGGGGAAGATCCTATGTTTCTACGGCCCTCCAGGTGTAGGAAAGACCTCCATTGCCCGCTCCATAGCCAGAGCCCTCAACAGACAGTACTACAGGTTCAGCGTGGGAGGCATGACCGATGTGGCTGAGATCAAAGGACACAGGTCTGGAAGTCTATACTGACATCATTAGTGAGGAACCTTATGATAGCTCACATTCAGAGCTCCGTCTCTAGTATTTGGCAGGTGCTGAGCGGGAAAAGATTAAGAAAATCAATGAAAAAAGGACAACTGATTCTAGGATTAACTGCAACTACAATGTGATGGATTACAACTATAGATGCACTGATATTGAATTTCAGGGCCGATAACGAGAATACACTTACAAATGCAAAATGAGAGACTTCATCATCCCTAGCATAAAGCATACATTTGATTATTGTAAACTTGAATGTTATAACCTTATTCTATAATGTTATTGTTTTTTTTATATATTTATATATGTACAATAATTAATACCAGACTTTCTTTACTTATTGACAAGCATGTATATGCTACAAAAACATTTAACTAAATTTACATATTGTTGGAAAGATCACTGGTTGCCTAAAGCCCTTGGACTGTGTGGCTCATTCATCCTCTCTTCTGCTTAAAGGCTTGTCGGTCTAAAATTCTACAAGAATCCAACTAATTTCAAGACAAAACATTGTGGCTAATTGAGTTAAAACGTGACATACAATTAGCGTTCACAACAATATTCTATTAGCATAACTAGCTTGGCATGGCTGTGGAAAACAGCGGTTGTAGATGGAAGGACGCAGTGAGTTTACTGCAGGCATGGTGGTCAAAGACATCACAAATTATTGTTCTACTTGTTCAACAGGGGTTTTATTCCATGTTGTGGCAATATAAGGATAATTACATTACACACATACTTCATATATCGTGCATTCCTAGTTACAACTTGATTAAAACACGGTGGCATGATTTTCTTAAATGTGATTATGCATGTGTGTCCAGGAGAACGTACGTTGGAGCAATGCCAGGGAAGATTATCCAGTGCCTGAAGAAAACCAAGACAGAGAACCCTCTGGTGCTAATAGATGAGGTCAGTGGGATGCTCCTTCAGTTGTGTCTGATGAGTTCAATATAAATCCAAATCAGTAACATTAATATTATTGGAGTAAGTCTGCTGATGTAATATTAACTGTCTGCAATGAACAGATTCTTATTGGATACTTTTTTTTAGCTTCAGTTACTTGTAGATGACTAAGATGACCTGTAGATGACAAAAATATGCCTCTAACACTGTGGGTGATACAGAGTGACATGTGGACAACCATTGTTTGTATGTAGATAACGTCAATACTAGCATAAAATCGTACTCTCAAATATTCCATATACTGTTTAACCATTCACTCACACTATATACCAAAACTCATCCAGTCCTGGACAATAAACTTAAAAGCAACCATCACTTTATGATTATTCCTCTATATGGTCTCTTAAAATCCTAGGAAAAAGTTTGTTCATGTTGTAGCACTTCCCCAAATGAGCACATTCATAATTAATAAAAATTTTGAAAATAGATTTATCTGATCAACAATGTTGTCCTAAGATGCAAACAAGAGTCAGTAAGGCTTTACTTGAGTCAAATGCTCATATCAGCATGCTAACATGCTCACAAAGATTATGTTAGCATGTTGATGTTTAGGAGGTATAATGTTTACCATGTTCGCCATATTAGTTAAGAGGGTTAGCGTTCTAAAATTTGCTAATGACGAATATACAGAAAGTACAGATGAGGTGGATGGGAATGTCATGAGTTTTGCAGGTATATGGTCATAAATCCAAGTATATGGCTCAGTGGTAGAGCTGGTCGTCCTTCAATCAGTGGTTCGATCCCAGGATCTACTAGTCCATGTCAATGTGTCCTTTGGCAAGACGGGCTGTGCCTGCAGTGTGTGAATGGGTATGAATGTTAGTTAGTTCTGATGGGCAGGGGGTACCTTGCATGGTAACACACCCATCTGTGTATGAATGGGTGTAAATGGGTAAACGACATGGTAAATGGGATTGTATAGTGCTGTTTTAGTTTTCCGACCACTCAAAGCGCTTTAACACTACTTGTCATTCACCAGTTCATATATATATATATATATATATATATATATACATACATACACACACACACACACACACACACACACACACACACACACACACACACACACACACACACACACACACACACACATATACACATATATATATATATATATATATATATATATATATATACACACACATACACATATATACACCGAGCAGGGTTGTTCTTCAATCAGAAGATCAGCGGTTTGATCCCCGGCTCCGCTAGTCCATGTCGATGTGTCCTTGGGCAAGACACTTAACCCGACATGCTCCCACCTATAAATGGGTGAATGATTAGTTACGGTCCTGATTGGCAGGTGGCAGGTGGCACCTTGCACGTAGCCCCTGCCATCAGTGTGTGAATGGGGGAATGATGACATGTAGTGCTAAAGCACTATGAGTGGTCGGAAGACTAGAAAAGCTCCCTACAAGTACAGTCCACACAGTTACATGACCGATTTAAAAATGGCCCACAGCTTTGCCAGACACCAACTGCAACAGGCAGAGTTCCTGCTGTTGCAGTAGTCCAGTCGAAAGGTGATGAAGGCGTGGATGAGCGTTTCAGCTGCTAAAGAGGAGAGGGAGGGGCATAGACGGGCGATGTTTTTAAGATGAAAGAAGGCGTTTTTTGTGATGTGCTTGATGTGGCATTCAAAGGACAGGGTTGGATCGAAGATGACACCAAGGTTACAGATGTGTGTGTGAAAGCAGAAACAGTGGTGCCATCGATGTAGAGGGAGAAGTTGTGGTGGGATTTATTGAGTGGTTTGGGGCCGATGATGAGGATTTCGGATTTGTCACTGTTGAGTTTGAGGAAGCTGGCTTAAATCCAGGTCTTTATATCTGTGAGGCAGTTGGTGATGGTGGTGGGAGGGATGGATTTGGTGGAGATGTAGAGCTGTGTGTCGTTGGCTTAGCAGTGTAAATGGAGACCGTGGTAGCGTATGATGTTGCCAAGGGGGAGCAAGTAGAGGATGAAGAGGAGGGGACCAAGTACTGAACCTTGGGGGACACCTTGAGAGACTGGGGCTGTGTCAGACTTGGATTTATTGATGTTAATGAACTGTTAGCGGTTGCAGAGGTATGACTTTAACCAGGAGAGGGTTGCCAGTAATGTGGAGGGAGGACTCAAGACGGGGGAGGAGGATGGAGTGGTTGATGGTGTCAAAGGCTGTGCTGAGGTCCAGTAGGCTTAGGATGTTGAGGGAGTGGTCATCAGAGGAGAGAAGGAGGTTGTTGGTGACTTTGATTAGGGCTGTTTCTGTGCTGTGATGAGATCTGAATCCGGATTGAAATGGTTCATACAGTTGGTTAGAGTCCAGGGCTGGCAGTGGCCAGTAGATTGTAGATGGTCTCAACTTTGGTTTTGGAGAAAGATAGGGAGTAGTTGCATTTCACAGCTGTGGAGGAGTGAGAGCGATTGTCCATAGGTTTGAGAAGTTTATTTATTGTGGAAAAGAGGACCTTGGGGTTGGCGGAACCAGAGTGGATGATGCCAGAGTGGTAGGTGGAGCGTGAAGTATTGAGAGCCAGTCTGTATCGCTGTATGTATTCCTTGTAAGCCAGGGTGTGTACTGTGAGGCCGGTTTTGTTGGAGAGTTGCTCTAGTCGGCCTTCTTTTGAGATTTCATAAGGCGGAGTTCAGGTGTGAACCAGGGGGCAGTGTGGGTGAAAGAGACAGTTCTGGTTGTGAGAGGGGCAAGCTGTTCAAGGCAGAAGGACAGTGTGTTATTGTAGAGGTTGACCAGGTCTGTGGGGGAGGAGCTGAACGAGGGCTGGAGGGTTGAGAGTTTTTCAGTGAGACAGGCTTACAGGTATGAGGGGTAGATGGACTTGATATTACGGAGGGTCATGGTACACGTCTGTTTGGGTTCTGGGATGGGGATGTCAATGTCCATGATGATGGCTAGGTGGTCGGAGATAGTGAGGTCAGAGCCAGAGAGGTGGTTGATGATGAGTCCTGTGGGGCAGACCAGGTCCAGGATGTGACTGTGGTTGTAGGTGGGGAAATTGATGTGCTGAGTGAAGTTGAAGCACCCAAGCATGTCCAGAAATTGTGTGGCTGTTTTACAGTCTGTGGAGTCGATGTGGATGTTGAAGTCACCGAGCAGCAGGATGGAAGGTGAGAAGGAGCAGAGCTGGGTCAGGAATTCAGATAGGTCGGAGGTTAGGTTTGGGGGGCAGTAGATAATGTAAATGACATTGGGTTTAGGAGAGCTTGAATGTCAGGTCGCCCCCTAGTGTTTGAAAATAACGAAAATCATAGGGCAAGTTAATGGAAGCGATGTGGACATATGCTACAAATTTGGTGATGATAGGCCATGTGATTTGGATGTTCAGTGGATTGAAAACTAAGCCACTCCCCTTAGAAGTTGATCGGACCCAAAAGGGTTTAGGAGAGCTTGAATGTCAGGTGTTCAAATGAGGATGGAGTTTGGATAGTAGTCAGTCTGGTTTTTATGTGTTGCCGGTAAAGAGCGGTGATTCCTCCTTCGCAGCCTTCAGGGCGTGGTTTGTCCAGGTAATGCTATCCAGTCAGGGTAGTTTGGTTGAGTGTGTAGTAGTCCAGATGTTTTTGCCAAGTTTCAGTGAGATAGAGGATATCAAGGTTGTTGTCGGTAATTAATTAATTGATGATTAGGCCTTTGTTGCTTAGTGACCGGGTGTTCAGCAGAGCAAGTTTCAAGCAGTGTTTTGTTGTGGGCCCTGCAGGCGGACTGGAGCCTAGTGTGGAGACTGAGGACTCTGCTGAACCGCTGCGATCCACTGATAAAAACAGAGAGACCACAGCTGTTTAAGACATGTAGGGGATTTTTTAAATCAATCTTGGTCAGCTCAGACTGCTGGAGGACTGTATCGTTGATTCCCACATGAACGATAATTCGCCGAATGGTGTTCGGGAGTGCGTGCAGCAGGCATGGCAGTTTCAGAAGGATGTCAGGGGGCGTCGCTCCGGTGAAACAGTGTGTGGCTGCATTGAAGAATATATTCAGGATATTCCTGATTATGGATTCCCCAACTATCAGTGTGGAGAAGATGTGGACAGAGGAGGTCTGGGAGAACGGAGGGTGGGAGGACGAAGGGTGGGATCTCGCCGCGGTGCCGTAGTAAAGAGTGGTATAGAGCAGAGTCCTGGTGCGAGAGGAGCGCTCGGGAGTGGCTGGCATTGGGATCACAAGGGACCCGCAAGGCGGCAGGTTGGATGGTGGAGGAAGCTGGGAGACGCTATCCAGGATGCACAACGGAATTCAGTTGTAGCCCATTTTCAACACAACGAACACCAAACAAAATGAAGTGCATATTTTGAATTTGCATCACAAGGAACGTAAACATCAGCAACAAAAAACAATTCTCTCGGCAGATAATATGGCTGACATCTTCACATACAAAATTCAATATCAGGAAAATATGGTCCATCAACTTTGACTGTTTGAGCACCAAGCATCATGATGTAAACACAGAGTCCACCTCCTCTCTTCCCAACCGAGTCCTGCTCTCTGTCTTGCTGTCCACCCGTCAAGTGCAGCTTGATCCAGGATTACCGATGGAGCCGGGTCTCTGTGAAAATTTTAGCTCAACAGTCACGCCCTCCTGCTGCTTTCATCCATCTTATTTTCCTGCGACTGAACATCAGACAGCCAGCAGTAGGCCTAGAGTAGCCTTAGGTCCTAGCTGGGTTAGCTTAGCTTCCATCTTGGCTCTCCTCCCTCTCCTCCCTGGGGCGGTTTGGTGGTGTTTAGTCCTGCAGGTCTTGGTGGTTGGTCAGCCGTGGGCGGTGATCGTCTCAAAGTCTGTTGAACTTAATCCAATCCCCAAGCTTCCTTTTCAGATGTTGATGAATGTATTCTGTCATAGGCCGTTAATGAGAAATAAAAAAAAATATAAATACAAATATAAAGACAAAAATTTAGCATATTATATATGTATATTTGTGTATACATTGGTAAATAACACATATACAGTATATACTGTATATAATAATGTGTCTTTCACTAATTTGTCATTGCCAGGTGGATAAGATGGGTCGTGGATATCAGGGCGATCCATCCTCCGCACTGCTGGAACTTCTGGACCCTGAACAGAATGCCAACTTCCTCGACCACTACCTGGATGTTCCTGTAGATCTGTCAAAGGTAGGAGTGTGTGCTCCTTATGTCCATTACCACAGTCAGTGCTACATAGAGATTACCATTCAAACTTTTTTTGTTATTAAGTTATTTTACATTTCTTCTGTTCAATGAAGGTTTTGTTTATCTGCACGGCCAATGTGATTGACACCATCCCCGAGCCTCTTAGAGACAGGATGGAGATGATCAATGTGTCTGGATATGTTGCCGAGGAGAAACTGGCTATCGCTGAGGTGTGATGTATTTTGACCTGGTTATTGTTGTACATTTATAATGATAGTGGCATAGTTTTTCTCACAGTTTTTCTAACAAGTACTAAGTAAAATATGAATATGCCTTGCTGTTATATAATTTCTATTTCTCTGTCTGTCTGTCTGTCTGTCTCACCAGCATTACCTGGTCCCTCAGCTCCGCTCTCACTGTGGTCTGACTGAGGAGAAGGCCTCAATCTCATCTGATGCCCTCAGTCTGCTGATCAGGCAGTACTGCAGGGAGTCAGGAGTCAGAAACCTGCAGAAACAAGTTGAAAAGGTAAAATACTGTAAAGCAGAGGTCTTCAAAATGTCACAACCCCCCAGCAGTACCTCCACGGACACCCTAGGGGTCGCATAGGTACTATAGGGGGATCGTGAAATGTTTTGTTAATTAGACAATTTTTCATATTTTTTTATATTTTCCCCCTCCAATTTTTTGACCCACAAATTTAAATGTCTTTAAATACACATTAACATGAATCCAACATATTGTAGTGAATGGATAAATGGAGTCAGAAGATGTTATCTTTCAGTAAATTAAAAAAAAAGAATGATAAAAAAAAACGTCAATTTGAATAGCTTGTATGCATGATTATCATGCAATTGACAGACAATGTTGATATTGGCATTGGTATCAGTTGACAAGGTATGTTTATAAATGGCAGTGGCACGACACCCTACTCACTGGACCTTGCACATGTTTAAAATAAAAACATGAATATATGAACCTGTGTATTATTTGAATAGCTTAGCATTGAATGTACAATAACAAGGTATGTTTATACATGGCACTAGGCCCAGTTTAATACAAAACACAATTTTATACAATATATATAGTATGTATATAGTATATGGATGTCCCTACTCCATCTCTCAACCTTTTTTGGGGTCCTTAGCCTGAAAAACGTTGAAGACCCCTGCTGTAAAGCTCTGTTTTGGCTGAACTAAACCAGAGCTTTACATGCAAGACTACTCGGAACAAATATTTCATTCTTAATTAGCAATAAATCCTGCATATATATTCTACTACTTCATCCTACCACATCCACCCGACGGCCCCACGAGAGGGGCGAGGGGTACACCTTGGTAAACTTTAGGGGTACACTTTGGGGGTACCCCGTGGGAGACAAGGCACTATCAAGAACGAATATAATGATGTGGCATATCAGATTAACAAGCAAAACCCGGGCTACAAGATCATGTAAGCCATTTTTACATGCTCCAAACACAACTAAACAAGACCAACCAAATGCATAACCAAATATTCATATTCATATCTCGCCAGCAACTGGACTCGCTCGCCATATGTCGCCCTTGAGCGAGTTAGCTTTATGCTACATAGGCTTGCGACCACGCAAACGAACGCAAATAAGACAGGGATTCTGCACATACTGCTCAAATCCCTTTAAACCACAGCCTCGGCGATCTCTGAGCCAAAGAACACTAGCCTCAGACAATTATGAAACAGCGACATAAGATAAATAGCTCCATACCTTGAGATGAAACGCTGTAGAAAGCTAATTATCCTGCTGGTCTTGCACTGAAAT
>JACSYO010001639.1:132500-202500 GCA_016806645.1 Ophiodon elongatus
GACAGCAGCAGCATTTCGTGTAGAAATAGGGTCAAAGTTGTTAGCGTTTCATCAAAGAGGATAATCAGTGAGATCAGGTCTGGGTGTGCACACTTGATTAATAGAAGCAACACAATCATGGGTTTCACCATCTACAGGGGTAGGAAACAGAATAGCAGTTAAGAACAGTACACCTAGATTTTTTTTAAGAGGAGCGATTGAGAGATGTAAAGAGAGCCTTTTAAGTCAGAGAGGGCTTTGTCAGCGTCGTCAATCCAGGTCTCGCGTTGTAGCGTAGGTTTCCCTTCCAAAGATTAAAGGTAGGAGTTGGGCGCCAGACAGGTGAACAATAGCACTTCTAGCCTGTCATGTTAAGAGAATGCTACCTAGAAACAGTTGGAGGATTAGTCCGGATAGCCTGCTAACCCCGCTACAAAAAGGCACAAGATACACAAAACCAATACATTTTCATCCACTTTTTACTGTAGAGTCTCTCTTAAATATAAATGGTCAAATCGAAAGCGTATGGTGTATACTCAATACGGTCTTACGCACAATGTCCATGAACGAAAGAAACTCAAATAAAAAAGTCCGGATATGGAAATCAAATGTCCTTAATTAAAGTAATTAAACTAAATGATGACTCCAGAGAAATGTTAAGTGTTTTGGGGTTAGAGGGGTGGTGTGAGTGTGCAGGAGTGTGTGAGTGTGTTGGGAATGGAGGGGTTTGTAAGTCTTTTCAATCCAAATGAAGACAGTTCAATTCAATATTTGAAGGTCTGATGATAGGCAGTTCAGTTAAGTCCAGTTCGGTTTATTGGGTGTGTGTGTGTGGTTTGGGGAAAAGAAAGGAGAAGCCAGGAGAGTTGCAGTTGAAGGGACTTAGCTTGATGGCCCAAATGAAGGAAAGGAGGTCCACAGTAGCATCCAAGCAGGGTCAGGCCGTTACTGAACAAGTTTCTCCTGAAACCATCTGTTCCCGGGATCCACACTCCTCACTGCCTTGTTGTCCAGGAAGTTAATAAATTCAGCCGGTTCTTTTCCCTCGTTGCTCCAGTTGTGATATACTTCAACTAAAATTCAAAACTCACGGTTTTGAATTTTAGCTTCTATGTGTCGTATGGCCATCAATAATTTGTCATAATCAAATTCAAATGGTGACTCACCTTGTTTGTGTGGTGGATTGGTCCACCTCTTGGGTCCGCAACGCCGCTCCCGCGTCTCTCAATCCACTTTCGGGTGTGTTTTGTCATTTCCTTTTTTCTCTGGGTTTTCTGGACAGTCCCATCAGTCCACAGTAATAACAGACATATGGATTTTTACGAGCCATCTCTATACTCCATCTCTTCCTCAGTCTCTCCCTCTGCCTGGTCTGGGTGAGATAGTGCCTGATACATGGTCAACTATGCATCTTCAAGTTTTCTTTGTCTGGCGTTTCTCTTTCCTTGGTCTCGGTTATGATGCTGGTCTTCCGCATGCTCTGCATGAGCCAGTATGCTGATTTCAACGTGATGCAGCTCCTCTTGACCTCTGAGGCTATTTTGGGTTTCATTCGGCTGAAAAAATGCTCTTTAAGATGAACTTAGTAGGCCATCAGAGGCTGTACACCCACTTCTCCTCTTTGCCATCTTTTACCATCTATAATTATTTCTTTCCAATATTATGAATAATTGGATCCACCAAAAATTCTAAAATTACTACAAATAACTAAGACATGTCTGTATGCAACTTAAATGTGAGATTTAAACAGGTATTTTCCTTTTTTGTCTTTCCCATATTATAGAATAATCAGTCTAACTGGCAACCACCAAAAATTCTTAATCACTACAAATAATAAATAACAAATAATAAAACCCGCTATTTTTATTCTCAAACTCTGCCAAATACTTGAACAATTATTAATTAACTTTTCACTGTTTTAAGGGTTCTTTTTCCCTCTGTGGATCGGAGTGATGACCAGGACTCCACCCAAGGACATAGAAGCTGAATTACATACTGATGTATGTAATTCAGCCTCTATATATGTATATGTATATGTATCTTCCAACGAAGTACAGATCAGTCATCCAATTCCATCCTCGTCATGTTTGAGGTGGCAGTTTTCTGTAGAAGTTCAAAAATAAAAGTATTCTACACAAACATTGCTAAGGTTTGTCCTTTATTGAAACAAACAGTATTTAACAAAGTTAAGGATTTCAGCTGAAAGGCCGATGTTCCTTCATGTACAGTTGAGAACAGACGGACCCTTAAAGTCTCATGAAGTTAGAGGCTCATCAGACTCACTAGCCACAACAGTTCCTTTTACTTTGGACCGGGTTGTTTATGTTAAAGTAATACTTTGAACCTGGCTGTTTATGTTGTTAATAAAGTGATACTATGAACCTGGTTGTTTATGTTATTAATAAAGTAATACTTTGAACCGGGTTGTTTATGTTATTAATAAAGTAATACTTTGAACCGGGTTGTTTATGTTATTAATAAAGTAATACTTCGACCGGGTTGTTTATGTTGTTAATAAAGTAATAATTTGAACAGGGTTGTTTGTCGTTATGACGAAACACTGTAAGAACACAAGGATGAAGTATCTAAAAAGTGCTTCTTTGTAGTCCATCTCTTGAACATTGTAGTTTCACCGCTGCAGACTGATATCACTAACATGCGTCTCCCGTCGCATCATCACTACGTAGCTAAGTGAAAGTGGAGTCGGATTCCCTAAACACCCTGGTTCTCTTTTCTTAACTCCTCATGAATTCTCCTTCCCACCTTTCCTTGACCCCTTGGCGTTTTCCACAGAGGTCAAGGAAAAGTGGTTAGGGATAGACGTTAGGAGGTCATTGTTGGACTATTCGACCGCAACCATGGTCTAGTGTATTATTTCCTCTGGTGGAGATGTTGACATGCTGATGGAATTCAGGCCAAACAGATAATATGGTCGGCAATTTAGCATAAACAACATTGCACACCAAGACACTGAGTCAGCCTTCTTGGTCTAATCTCTGTATGCATAATGCAAATTTATTATATGTGATCTGTAAGGCAGGTTTGCAAAGAGGATGGTTAATTTGTATGCAAGACCCTGCGTCTATACAGAGCATAAAACACATTACAACAACAAAGCTCTAAATAACTTTAAATAAACAGTCGTGCTTAGCCATGAGCCATTACTGTGCTAATGCTGTGCTGTGCTAGGCCCAGTTACGTTACCCAGTCCATGGAGTTAACCGGATTCCTTTGTTATCTGGTGATTCCATCATTGGTGGAATCGCTGACAAAACCATCCATCCATCCATTGTCATCCGCTTATCCGGGGTCGGGTCGTGGTGGCAACAGGCCTAGCAGGCCGACCCAGGCTTCCCTCTCACCCGCAACATGTTCCAGCTTGTTCTGGGGGATCCCGAGGCGTTCCCAGGCCAGCTGGGAGATATAACTCTCCAGCGTGTTCTGGGTCTTCCCCGGGGTCTCCTACCAGTTGGGCGTGCCTGGAAAACCTCTAACGGGAGGCGTCCAGGAGGCATCCTGATTAGATGCCCGAACCACCTCTGCTGACTCCTTTCGATACGAAGGAGTAGCTCCTCAACTCCAAGTTCCCTCCTGATGTCCGAGCTCCTTACCCTATCTCTAAGGCTGAGCCTGGCCACCCTACGTAGAAAACTAATTTTGGCCGCTTGTATCCGAGACCTCGTTCTTTCGGTCACGACCCAGAGTTCGTGACCATAGGTGAGGGTTGGAAAGTACACCGCCCGGTAAATTGACCAAGACGGTCCAGTGCAGCGCCTGTTTTACTGCTGCAGCCGCACCGTCGGTCGATCTCCCGCTCCATCTTACCCTCACTCGTGAACAAGACCAAGATACTTGAACTCCTTCGCTTGAGGTAGGCACTCTGTCCCCACCTGGAGGGAGCAATCCACCGGTTTCCAGCAGAGCACCATGGCTTCAGATGTGGAGGTGCTTATCCTCATCGCTTCACACTCGGCTGCAAATCTCCCCAGTGAATGCTGGAGGTCATGGTCCGAAGAGGCCAACAGGACCACATCATCTGCGAACAGCAGAGAGGCGATCCTGAGACCCCCGAACCCGACGTTCTCCTCCCCCCGGCTGCGCCTAGATAGCCTGTCCATGAAAGTCACGAACAGGACCGGTGCTAAAGGGCAGCCCTGGCGGAGGCCAACACCCACCGGGAACGTGTCTGACTTTTTGCCGAGGTACGAACACAGCTCCTACTGCGGTCGTACAGAGACCGGATGGCCTGTTGTAACACGGTCCAGTACCCCATACTCCCGCAGCAACCCCCACAAAAAACCCAGAGGGACCCGGTCGAAAGCCTTCTCCAAGTCCACAAAACACATGTAGACTGGTTGGGCAAACCCCCAGGACCCCTCCAGTAGTCTTGCGAGGGTAAAGAGCTGGTCCACTGTTCCACGACCGGGACGTAATCAGCACTGCTCCTCTTGAATCCGAGGTTCGACAATTGGTCAGAGCCTCCTTTCCAGCACCCTGGCATAAGCTTTCCCCGGGAGGCTGAGTAGTGTGATACCCCGATAATTCGAGCACACTCTCCGGTCCCCCTTTTTGAAAATGGGAACCACCACCCCGGTCTGCCAGTCCATGGGCACTGTTCCCGACCCCCATGCGACATTGAAAAGGCGTGTCAGCCAAGACAGCCCAACAACGTCCAGCGCCTTCAGCATCTCAGGGCGGATCTCATCCACCCCCGGCGCCTTGCCACCAAGGAGCTTATTGACTACCTTAGTGGCCTCTGCCAAGGATGTGGATGCGACGCCCCCCGAGTCTTCAGGCGCTGCCTCCTCTCTAGAGGACATGTTGGCCGGGTTTAGGAGTTCCTCAAAGTGCTCTTTCCACCGCCGACGATGTCCCCCGTCCGGGTCAGCAGCTTCCCCCACCCGCTGAGCACAGCGTGGGATAGGCCCTGCTTTCCCTTCCTGAGCCGTCGGATGGTTTGCCAGAACCTCCTTATGATTAGCAAATTATGATTAATGATGATTTTCTTTGGTAAATGTTTTATTGATTTTCACAGTTTTTATCCCACCAGGGAAGAGGATTCACACATGTCTGAGGGCAATTACAAATTGAAATTTAAAAGCCTCATTCCCGACCCTACCCACCCACCCAATGTAGGGTTACAGGCTATGGAACTTATACATTCAGGTGACGGAGATGTAGACATAATATCAAATAATTGCATTAATCGAACAGGCAAAGTAAAGCAATTTGGAAAATAAAAATAGAGTGAGAAGTTACATGTAAGAAAGAAAATGATTAATAGCTAAAGGGGAAGACAAAAGATGATTAATGACTCCCAACACTACATACCATATTTGCGTAACATAGCATTAGAAACTGTCCATTAAGAATAACAAAAGAAAACAGGAAGTTATGTGTGTTTACAGTACATGTGGGAGTATGGTATGTGTAAAATCTAAATTATTTTAATATATTAAAACATGAAACACTTTTAGAAGTTGAATAGAATCGTGAAATAATCAAATAAATGTTTAAAGCTGAGCAAATTTATGTGAAAAAGGTTTTTGCTTGCAGCTTTTGTGATGGAGACGTAAAGGCACTTGGCAAAGAATATAATTTCCCCAAAAAACACTGTATTGAAAAATAATTCCTCTAAATCATCACTAATTGTCTGTCTGTCCTCTGCCTCCCTTGATACATGTAAAAAGTGTAGTTTGTTTGCTAGGGTGGAGGCACGGCTCCGCACCATGGAAGCTCAGTAGTTAGCCTGCCCACTTCCATAGTTGGTGCGGGCGGCGTTGAATCCTACTTAAAACTGCTGGCTAAGGATAAACGCAAATACAGTAAGATTGTACTACACGTCGGCGGTAATGACTCACGAATCCGACCCTCGGAGGTCACTAAAATTAATGTGGCAGTGTGTTCATACGCCAAAACAATGTCGGACACCGTAGTTTTCTCTAGCCCTCTCCCAAATGTTATGAACAATGAGATATATAGCCATATGTCATCATTCAACCGCTGGTTGTCGAGGTGGTGTCCAGCAAACAATGTGGGCTTCGTTGATAATTGGGAGACTGGGGAAAACCTGGTCTGATTAGGAGAGACGGCATTCATCCCACGAAGGATGGAGCGGATCTTATTTCTGCAAATCGACCAACTTTGTTTGGGGACTTAATCCATGACAACCCAGAGTTCAGACCAGGAAGCAGACGCAGAGTTTTAGTCTTACACCCTTCTCTGCACTTCCATTAGAGCAGTTACCCACTCAAAACTATATAGAGACTGTGTCTGCCCCACGGCCGCTTAAATTAATTAAATCAAAAGTAACCAGAAGAGGAGTTGTACAAAATAACCTCATAAAAGTTAACACCACCAACGCAACAGTGCAACAAAATAGGAGAATTAAATGTGGACTCTTAAATATCAGATCTTTTGTCATCTAAAGCTGTTTTAGTAAATGATTTAGTATCTGACAATCACATTGCTCTATTCTGTCTTACTGAAACCTGGCTGTGTCGTGAATAATATGTCAGCCTAAATGAATCAACTCCTCCAAGCCACATTAATACTGACATTCCTTGTGGCACCGGCCGAGGAGGTGGAGCAGCAGTCATTTGACTCTAGCCTACTAATAAACCCTAAACCTAAATTAAACTACAACTCATTTAAAAGCCTTGTTCTTAGTCTTTCACATCCAACCTGGAAAACAATACAGTCAATACTATTTGTTAGTGTACCGGTGTAAGGCTCACAAGTACTGAAACCAAAAGCACGACCAGGAGACCAGGATGCAAGGATAGTTCCTGACATCCTACTGGGCTGGTCCGGATGAGCCTTGTGGAAGTCCGCGATCAAAGAGGGGTCCAGTATGCTGCGAGTGGGGACCCATAATCGCTCCTCTGGCCCGTACCCCTTCCAATCCACAAGGTATTGCAGTCCCCTACCCCGTCGCTGAGACTTGAGCAGGCGACGGACCGTGTAGGCAGGAGCCCCCTCGATGTGGCGGGGGTCTGGGGGAGGGATGAAGCGGGCTCTCTTGGACCGGTTTAACCCTGGAGACGTGGAAGGTGGGGTGAATTCTCATGGCCGGTGGTAGACGCAGCCAGATGGCTGCAGGATTAATGATCCATGAAACAGGGAATGGGCCCACGAAACGAGAAGCCAATTTCCTGGACTCCACTCTAAGTGGAAGGTCCCGTGTGGACAGCCAGACATGTTGTCCCGGGGCATAATGGGGCACGGGGAGACGACGTCTGTTGGCAGATCGTTGGTAGCGGTCGGAGGTGCGCAAGAGCGTGGAGCGGGCCTGCCTCCAAGTGCGTCGGCACCGCTGGACAAACGCCTGACTGAGGGTACACTGGTTTCTAGCTCCTGCTCCGGGAAGAGTGGAGGCTGGTATCCACGGGCGCACTGAAAGGGTGAGAGCCCCGTGGCTGAACTGGGAAGGGTGTTGTGGGCATACTCGACCCACAGGAGTTGTTTAGACCAGGATTGCGGGTTGCGGGAGGAAAGGCACCGTAACGTGGTCTCCATCTCCTGGTTCATGCGCTCCGCCTGCCCGTTAGATTGCGGATGGAATCCTGACGACAGGCTGACTGTGGCCCCCAGTAGCCTGCAAAACGCAGACTAAAAGCGAGAGGTGAATTGTGGCCCCCGGTCGGAAACCACATCAGTAGGCAGACCGTGCAGGCGGAACACCTCCCGTAACAGTATTTCGGCCGTTTCTTTGGCGGTAGGCAATTTGGTTAGTGGAATGAGCCGAGCAGCTTTGGAAAAACGGTCAATGACCGTGAGAATAACTGTCTTACCAACGGCAGTGGGTAGGCCGGTTACGAAATCCAATGCGATCTGGGACGATGAGGAAGTGGCAGAGGATGAAGGAGACCAGAGGGGCTTTGCGGGCGCTTTTATGCTGAGCGCAGACTTGGCAAGCACTAACGAATCCCTTGGTGTCCTCCATGGAAGACCACCAAAAACGTTGTTTGAGTAATGATAGGGTGTGCCTGATCCCCAGAATGCAAGCCAAATGGGAAGAATGATCCCACTGGAGAACCTGAGAGCAAAGACTGTCAGGGACAAACAAGCGGTTATCGGGACAAGCACTGGGAGCTGGGTGTTCCGCATGGGAGCGCTTTACCTGGTCCTCCACCTGCCAGGTCACTGCACCAATAACTCACTCCACAGGGAGGATGCCTTGAGGATGGACAGGGGAGCTTCCAGGCTGGAATTGACGAGACAGGGCGTCGGGCTTTATGTTCTTGGAGCCGGTCTGTACGAGAGAGCAAACTGAAAACGGTTAAAAAAAATTTTTTAAAAAAAGAGCCCACCTAGCTTGACGGGAGTTTAGCCGCTCCGCCGAACGGATGTATTCCAGGTTCTTGTGGTCTGTCCAGACCACAAACGGCTGCTCCGCTCCCTCCAGCCAATGTCTCCACTCCTCCAGTGCCAGCTTCACTGCCAACAACTCCCGATGTCGTAATTCCTCTCAGCGGGAGACAGTTTCCGGGAGAAGAAGGCAGGCACATGGATGAACCTTCTGATCCTCGGCAGCCCGCTGTGAAAGAACCGCCCCAACCCCAGTGTCCGATGCGTCCACCTCCACAATGAACTGGCGGGCCAGATCTGGGAATATTAGGATGGGAGCAGACTGAAAGCGTGACTTTAACTCACCAAAGGCCTCTGCCGCCGCGGAGGTCCACTGGAAGGGCACATGCTGGGAGGTGAGGGCGGTGAGCGGGGCAGCCACAGAACTGTCGCTACGGATAAACCGTCGCTAGAAGTTCGCGAAGCCCAGAAAGCGTTGGAGTTCCTTCCGTGTGGAAGGTGGAGGCCAGTCCGCAACTGCTCTGGTCTTAGCAGAGTCCATCTGAATGTTGCCTGCTTTGATCACGAATCCCAGAACGGATACCTCAGAGGTGTGGAACTCACATTTTTCGGCCTTCACGAATAAGTGGTTGTCCAAAATCAAATCAAAAGAAATTGCACAATCGTACGTGCGATGAGGTGGTAATGAGGTGGTCTGGGCCTTGCTGAAAACCTCCCTTAGGTCATGATATTCCCTGGGAACCCCGGTGAGATCTGGGGACTCAGCAGAGACAGACAGACTAGGAGCAGACGATAGGACAGGTTTTAGACAGACTGCATGGCAATGAGCACTCCATTGTAAAACAGTACCTGTAGACCAGTCAATGTGAGGGTTGTGTCTCTTAAGCCAAGGATAGCCCAGAATTACAGGTTGTTGAGCACAGATGAGATGAAAGGTGAGCGTTTTGATGTGATTACCTGACAGCCATGCGAATAGGAGTGGATTGGTGAGTAACCCTGCAGAGAAGGCGGCCGTCCAAAGCCGTGGCGTGGATAGGTCTCTCCAGGAGCACCTGCCCGATCCCAAGCTGAGAGGCAAGAATCATGTCCAGAAGGTTAGCGTCTGCACCTGAGTCAATCAGGACTGATAGAGTGATTCTTCCCTGAGAAGAACAGCGCCGCATGAATCTCAGGTCGAGAGGGCATTGTTAAGTTCACGTTCCGGCTCACCAGCGCCCTCTGGATGCCTGGTGAGCCGTGTCTTTTTACTGGACAAGAGTTTACAAAGTGGCTGCTCTGGCCGCAGTACAGGCATCGGTTCTCCACCAGGCGGCGTTGTCGTTCCGCTGGGGAGAGCCAAGCCCGTCCCAGTTGCATTGGCTCGGGGGCGTCGACAGAAACCTCGGGTCTCCGTTCCGGCGGAAATCCTCGAGGGTCGGGCGATGCTTGCAAAACGGCGGAAATGCCCCTCTCCCTTCTCCGTTCCCGCAGACGACTGTCGATCCGAATGGAGAGAGCGACCAGCTCATCCAAATCAGCAGGAAGACCCCGAGCAGCCAACTCGTCCTTTATGCGGTCTGAAAGGCCTTGGTAGAAGGCGTCGAGGAGCGACGAGGCGTTCCAGTCACTCTGCTGCCATGGTGCGGAACTCAATGGAGTAGTCGGGCGCAGATTGCTCTCCCTGCCGCAGGTCAAACAACCCACGAGCGACCTCCCTTCCAGGCGTGATCGAAAACTTTAAGCATCTCCTCAGAGAACCGCTGAACTGAAGAGCAGATGGGAGACTCCTTCTCCCACTCAGCGGTTCCCCAGTTCTTAGCGCTGCCTGTGAGCAAAGAAACGATGTACGCCACGCGGGACCTCTCAGTGGGAAAGGCAGAAGGCTGAAGCTCAAAAGGCGAGGGAGCACTGCACCAGAAAAGACCGGCAGGAAACCAGGAGCACCAGAGCAACGCTCTGGAGGGGGAATGCGTGCAGCCGACACTGGAATAGTGTGAAGCGGAGGGCTGGGAGCAGGAGTGATGTCATTACCACGAGCCGTAGCGGAAAAACTCTGCAAATGATCGCGGAGAGACTCCATGCTGTGCTCGTGTTGGGCAACCATCGCCTGCATAGCCCCAGCTATGAAGGTAAGCTGCTGCTCATGGCATTGTAGTATGCTGGCTTGGGTCGGAGGTTCCGGCTCGGCACGTGCAGAGTCAGCTGGGTTCATGCTTTGGCCAGATTGTACTGTAAGGCTTACAAGTACTGAACCCAAAAGCACGACCAGGAGACCAGGATGTAAGGATAGTTCTTTACTTGTGTTCAGGCAGGGGTCAAAACCGAGAGATTCGTCATAGAGGCAAACAAGTCCAAAAGGGGCAGGCAGTAATCCAGGGTCAAAAAAGGGGCAGGCAGGGTCAGAACAGGCAGACTAGATATAGAGACAGGACACCGCTGGAGAGCTTGGCAACAAATACACAAGACAATCTGGCAGAGGACAGGTGTGAGTACAGGGCTTAAATAGTGAGGGACCGATGATATGATGTGCTGCAGGTGAGGTGGGGAGGAGGACCAGGTGAGGGGAATGAAGGCTGATGCTGTGGGAGTATCTGAAACGATAGGAGAGTTAGTGAACAGACAGGTGGGATTAAAACAATCTACGGTGTGGTGGAATGTGTGACAACCGGGCCCCAGGTCCGTATTCTGAATTTCTATCTGAATTTTCAGAGTTTTTATCAAGTTTAGTTCTTAAAACAAAAAGTTATTATTGTAGGTGACTTTAATATTCATGTGGCTGTCGAGAATGGTAGCCTTAGTACTGCGTTTATCTCATTATTAGATTCAATCGGCTTCTGTCAGAGTACAGAAACCCACTCGCTGTTTTAATCACACCCTCGACCTTGTTCTAATCTAATAGTTTTTCCACAGAACCTTCTTTTATCAGACCATTACCTAATAACTTTCGAGTTTATACTACCAGAGGGTACACCGTTAGACAAAGGTTTCTACACCAGGTGTCTATCTAACAGTGCTGTAGCTAAATTTAAAGAAGCGATTCCATCTGTATTTAACACAATACCATGTCTCAATATGACGGAGGACTCCTGTGCTAACTTTAGTCCGTCCAAGATTGATCATGTAGTCGATAGTGCTACAGGCTCACTGAGACTGACACTACACTCTATAGCTCCTCTAAAAAAGAAGACAATAAAACAGGAGGTTCGCTCCATGGTATAACCCTCAAACCCGCAAAATAAAACAAACATTGCGAAAGCTTGAAAGGATATGGCGTTCCATCGATTTAGAAGAATCTCGGTTAGTTTGGCGAGATAGTCTTAAAACATATAAGAAGGCCCTCTGTAATGCCAGAGCAGCGTATTACTCCTCAATAATAGAGAAAATAAGAACAACCCCAGGTTTCTCTTCAGCACTGTAGACAGGCTGACAGAGAGTCACAGCTCTGTTGAGCCGTGTATTCCTATAGACCTCAGTAGTAATGACTTCATGAGCTTCTTCAATGATAAGATTCTAACTATTAGAGACAAGATTAATGGTCTCTTGCCCTCAACCAGTGCCGATTTATCCTTGGAAACAGTTATAAACCCTGATATATGTTTGGACGGCTTCTCATCGACTTTAAAAAATTGTCTTCAACAATTTCCTCTTCTAAATCTTCTACCTGTCTCTTGGACCCCGTCCCGAAGAGGCTGCTTAAAGAAGTTTTACCTCGATTGGCACCTGTCTGCTGGATATTGTCAATCTGTCTTTACTAACAGGCCATGTACCACAGTCTTTTAAAGTAGCTGTGATTAAGCCTCTTCTCAAGAAGCCCACTCTTGATCCAGAGGTGTTGGCTAACTATAGACCGATCTGATATGTAAACGATGAAACCTCAATGACCACCAACGTCAGTCACGGAGTTCCACAAGGTTCTGTGCTTGGACCAATCTTATTCACCTTATATATGCTTCCTTTGGGCAATATTATCAGAAAACACTCCATAGACTTTCATTGTTATGTTGATGATACTCAATTATATCTAGCGATCAAGCCAGACGAAACCAACCAGCTTGCTAAACTTCAAGCATGTCTCAAAGATATAAAAACATGGATGACCTGCAACGTCCTGATGTTAAACTCAGACAAAACTGAAGTTATTTTACTAGGCCCAGAACACCTCCGAAATCAACTATCTAATGATATAGTTTCTCTTGATGGCATTGCCCTGGCATCCAGCACCACCGTAAAGAATCTCGGAGTTGTCTTTGATCAGGACTTGTCCTTTAACTCTCACATAAATCAAATCTCAAGGACTGCCTTTTTTCACCTACGTAACATTTCAAAAATTAGACACATCCTGTCTCAAAGCGATGCAGAAAAATTAGTTCACGCATTTGTTACTTCTAGACTGGACTACTGTAATTCCTTATCAGGCTGCTCTAATAAGTCTCTTAAATCTCTCCAGTTGATCCAGAATGCTGCAGCTCGTGTACTAATAAAAACTAAGAAAAGAGATCATATTACTCCCGTATTAGCTTCTCTTCACTGGCTCCCTGTAAAATCCAGAGTCGAATTTAAAATCCTTCTCCTCACCTACAAAGCCTTAATTGGTGAGGCACCATCATATCTTAACGATCTCATAGTACCATATTACCCCACTAGAGAGCTGCGCTCACTGAATGCGGGGCTGCTTGTGGTTCCAAGAGTCTTACAAAGTAGGATGGGAGCCAGAGCCTTCAGTTATCAAGCTCCTCTTCTATGGAACCAGCTTCCACTTTCAGTCCGGGGGGCAGACACAGTGACCACATTTAAGAGTAGACTTAAGACTTTCCTCTTTGATAGCGCTTATAGTTAGGGCTGGCTCAGGTTTGCCCTGGTCCATTCTTTCCAACCCCTTGATATGCTGCTATAGGCTTAGACTGCTGGGGGACAACTTAGGATACACTGAGCTCCTCTATCCTTTTCTCTCTCTCCTTCTGTATGAATTCATGTTCTATCAATGCACATTACTAACTCTACTTCTTCCCCCGGAGTCTTTGTGCTTTCTCACCTCGCAGGTTTCCACGGATCGTGGTTGCATCTGGACCCTGGTCCTGCCTGCTGGTTCCTGCCGTGACCCTACTGATGCACATTCTTCTCTATTTTCCCTTCTGTATGAATTCATGCACCATTAATGCACATTACTAACTCTGCTCCATCCCCGAAGTCTTTGTGCCTTCTCGCCTCGCAGGTTTCTATGGACCCTGGTCCTACGTCCTGCTGTGGTCCTCTCCGTCACCTACTGTTATTTTTACATGAATCATTTCTGTCATGTGAATTGAACGTGTTGTAACTCTGTTATGCTGTTCATTCTGTACACATGACATCTATTTTTGTACTCTGTCCATCCTGGGAGAGGGATCCTCCGCTTTTGCTCTCCTGAAGGTTTCTTCCATTTTTCTCCCTTTTGAAAGGTTTTTTTTGGGGGGAGTTTTTTCTGAGTCAATGAGAGGTTCTGGGACAGAGGATGTCGTTGTATACAGATTGTAACGCCCTCTGAGGCAAATTTGTGATTTTGGGCTATACAAAAATAAATTGAATTGAATAATCTCACCGCATTAAGCTGGAGAGGAGGGCCAACTTTGAATGTTGTGTTACATCCTACTCTTTATGCAGCATGCACAAAGAGTAGGATGGGTGTCTGTCTGTCCACGGCTAATCTCTCATACTCCTGTAGCCATCAGAATAATATTTGGGGAAACCCTGGGTTAACAAAAACATTTGATATTTCATTTGATATTTCACTGTCATGATACCCGTTATCGCTGATTTGGATTTTAGGTTTTGTCAAGCCAGCTAATACAAAGAAAGCTTGGCTATGTCTAACTTGCTGCGTCCTACATCTCTCTGGACAGGTGGTAGGTTCCAGTTAGGTGTGGCTGAGAAGGTAAACTATTTACTAAAATTGGTGGCAGACAGGCAGCATTTTTCTTTTGTGTTTGTTCTGATTTTTGCTTCATTTAGTTTTAAAAATCTGCAGTGTGCAGAGGACCATGCAGAGTAGAGTGTTTGAACCCGAGGTTCGATGATATTCGGGTTTTGTTGGTTTGGCCAAATTTACATTGTGCTTAAAGCAAATTAAATAAAAATTATAGATCTACTGTCTGTGTTGGACTTGTCTGTGCTGGGGTTTGTTATTTAGCCTATGCAACACAAGCTATTTCAGGCAGTAAATATTCATGTAGCATCAGGCTCGGGTCAGGTTTGGACAAAAAACACAATCCCTTTTGTGTTGGGCGTGTTTACTACGCTCTCGGACTGGGTCTGATTGTAACAGAAATATACGGCCAGAGTCACACAATGCAGAGTGACCAGGCCAGGGCCACACACCAGGACCCAGGTTGCCCAGTTGCGTCCTTCAATCAGAGGATCGGAGGTTCGATCCCTGCCTCCGCTAGTCCATGTCGCTGACTCCTGGGCAAGACAATTAATCCCAAATGACTCCTGTAGCTGTACCTACAAAGTGTATGGATGTTAGCTACTCCTGATGGGCAGGTGGCACCTTAGCCCCTCCCATGAGTGTGTGAATGATATCATGTAGTGTTAAAGCGCTTTAAGTGGTCGGAAGACTAGAAAAGTGCTACACAAGTACAGATCTATTTACTACCCGCTAGTGATGAACTGAGCTGAGGCAGCTTTCGTCCCGCCCCCTCTACTAGCCATTTAGCAGCTTGACCAGGCATCCTGGCAGCAGCCACTGAAGACGAGGGTTGATGGTCTGGTGGATTTTCTCAGGGTCCAGGGTCATGGACATCTTATCCCGGTGTTTCCCCCCTAGTCAGCCGGTTGGTCAAAGAGCACGAAACCTCTACTGCCGCTGCTGTGTAACCCGGTGTTTCTGGAATATTTTGACAAAATGTTTCAACTGGGAGTGCAGCTAGCTGCTAACACCTTGTGTGTGTTGGGCGCTCCCCAGCACCGTTGCACGGCTAAATGAATAATCTGTTTCAGGGAGTTGCAACAGTCGACAAGTTATGACTTTAGCCACCATGGGCTCTCTCCATGTGTGGCCAGGACTCACAACACTCCTGAGGAAGAACTGGGATGATACACTAGGAGCCCTCATTGTCAAGGATGGGCTCTTTGGATTGCTTTCGGTGCTGTAGCCGCTGCACGACCATGTAATGAGGGTTTTCTTTTATTTCCACAACCTTTATGATTCACATGGCCCAATTGATACAACACCTTACCAAGGTGGGGTATCAATTCGACTTGAGATGCCATACTCCACATGCACTATATTACAAGGGAGGTGAGGGTGCTGGATTCAATATCAGGTCAGCATAGTCTATAAGGCCTATGTAATAAAATAAATAGACGGTTATGTTCTAATATAACAATCTAACTGGAACAATATGTCTGACTGCATGTCTACACTTTTGTGCTGCGACAAGAGCAGCCCCCTACCACACCAACAGGTGGTGTATTTGGGGGTTGTGCTTGCATGCAGGCTGCAGGACACGCTGTCAGAACTGACAGCACTGTTGCAGGCAAATTGTGCAGACGCTGGGGTTCATGGTACCACTGTGGCTGCTGCACATATGGAGGTGGTTTGCCAGCCTCCGCCTGGATGCCAGGAGGCACAAGGATTTGTCCTTTATTGTCATTATGCAACACACGGATGCACAACGGAATGCAGTTGTAGCCCATTTGCAACACAAGAACAACATGACAAACAAAAATAGTTGTACTATAATGCTTTTTTTTTTTATTATTTGAATCAGAAGGAATGTAAACCACAGTAACCGTAACCCAGTAGCTTAGCTTGCAACTCGGTTCTTTTCCTTCTCCTCCCTCAGGGCAGTTCGGTCCGGCAGGTCTTAGTGGTTGGTCGGCCGTGGTGCGGTGATTGTCTCAAAGTCCGCTGCACTTAATCCCCATGCTTCCTTTTCCGATGTTGATTAATGTATTCTGTCATGTGCCATTAGCGCTCTGGTAATAAACCAAAAGAATAACAGATTAAGACGAAACAATGTGTGGTTGATGGTGGTGTAGGTCCTCCAGCACTTCAGTCACCTGATACGTGGAAGCATGTGATGTTGAGGACCAACTCAAGTCCATTGCACAAGCCTTCTTATAGCTCTACTGACAGACCAAGCACAGCTTTTCTGTTCCAGACAGCCTACGTAAACATGATGATGTATTTTTATGGGCGGAGCTTAAATGGAGAGAATAATGTTCTGAACACATAGCTAACGCTGGCTAGCAAGTTTGCTTGGCTTGTTTCTCTGTACAGTCACTCACTCTCCGAGACCACAAGTATTCTTTGATAACGCTGCAGAAAAGTTTTCATAGAAGCATGTATGACCAATACTAGGTGCTAAACAGAAAACTGTGTAGAAGACGAAAAAATAGAGTTTGCACACTAGATAATGCTTCCATGAACATTTATTGATTACCACCTGTGACGCTTTAAATCCGCTTTAATTCAAAATGTCACCGGTGGTTATCAATTAAATGTTCATGTGAGCTGTATCTGTGAAGACTATTTTTGCCATCTTTTACTTGACAAAGTTAACATTAACCAACAGGACATTTAAACACCTGATAGAAAAAACAAACGTACATAGTAAGAGGAAAATGTATGGTTTATAAATGTTTGGATGCTAAAACTATCCTGGAAAGCAACCCAAAAAAGTCAGCCTCTGCTAACCACAGCCAATGGCTGCTGGCTGTAACTTGCAGAAGGCTAAAACTATTAGCAACATTTTCTCTCCATCCCCCTAATAGTTTAGCCTCCTGTGTGAGTGGTGAGCTCAGGGCTGTGGTGCAGCAACCTTGACAGCTATGGTTCAAATCAGAGTTTGTCATCTCAAATGTTTGCAATAAAATCTCAAGTTGGAGTCCTACTTGAGATGAATCGTGTTTGCCTCCAATCTTTTCTTAGTTTTTGCACCACCTAACACTGTCACATATGACGAAAAGTGTCTATAAATTGCCTCCTCTCCCCCTGTAGACTGATAGCTTGGTAGGCAGAAAAACATTGAAGGCTATGCTGTTTGTGGCTGAAGATGGAAAAGACTGGTAGCACTGGTTGCCTTACCAAATGTTTTCTGACAGAGTAACCTGTGGAGGCTTTGAGCCTCCACAGGTTATTCTTTCTTCGAGCTGCTGTGTGGGAGGCAAGATCAGAAGAGCTCTTGATAAGCTTACGGAAGCCTGCGAGGAGCCCAGGGGCCCCGAGCCAGTTCCAGTCCTCCAGTATGTCCTTTAAATAAGAAAGAAATTGGTGCAGGAAGGGATAAATTGATGCATGGTAATATGGATAAAGCACAAGTGAGGCATAAACACTGGTGAAAATCATTTCAGCCCTGACAAGAGATTTTCTTGCCGACATCAGACAATAGGTTGTTAGCGTGGTGGCATATTCCCTTAAAAAGAAGATTGGTGCTGCAACATATGAAATTAGTAGCCACATGCTTCAGCATAGGAGGAAGAAACCTACATTTCATGTAAATCTGCTCAAATGAGTGGAACCTAAATGCAGACCATGCATGAGGTCTGTCAAGAAAGAGGAGGATTAAACCGACCAGTTTCTGGTAAGAAGGACATTTCACTTCGACTTAAGATGCCATACTCCACATGCACTAGGGAGGTTAGGGTGGGAGGTGAGGGTGCTGGATTCAATATCAGGTCAGCACAGTCTGTTAAGCCTATGTAATAAAATAAATAGACGGTTATGTTCTAATATAACAATCTAACTGTAACAATATGTCTGACTGCATGTCTACACTTTTGTGTTCACCGAATTGCAGCAAATTTGGTGCAGATATAAATTTGATCGCTTTTGTGATGCTTTTATTCTGAATAATTTGCGACGGAAGTGGTTTTCGTGGTGCTACTGGTGGAACTCAGACTTGACTGTGGTCCTCTGGAGCAGCAGCGTGGACTAATGGAATGAGAAGGTGCACCGGGTCCGGGAGAGCAGATGAGTGAGCAGCTGGATGTTGAATTTACAGAGAGCCCGATCGTTTCACAGCGGGTGAGACTCAGTGCTGCAGACTCCCGGAAGCTCGCTGTTTGACGCCTCACCCGATGTTTCGTTGCTCGTCGCTTCCTTGCTTCTGTTTGCATCGTTTCTTCTGTTAGGAGGATGCAACGGGCCCGCGGTGCTCTGCGCACTGTGGAAGCATCCAGCTGCTGATGTTCTGCTTTCAGATGCCTGGAGCTTCATCTTCAACACTGAAAATAAATCTGACTGATCTGGATCAAACACTAAGTAAGAGGGAGTAAGAAGGCGTCGTGTAGGGCAGGCACCACTGTCGGAGTCTATTCCATCCTTTTTCAGCGAGGTATGAAACAACAATAAAATGTCATTGGAATTATTTCTTATGATCTATTTTTACATCTGGCCGGCTGTTGTTCTGCTGTAGGTCTTTCTGTCCAGTCCTGGGATCAAATGTTATTTCCTGTTATTGTCCGTTGTGGGCTCGTCTGTCGAGGTGGCCTGCAGCACCGCTGGACATTCAACCACTCCAGCTTCAGAATGACAAGCGCTGTAACTACAGTAACGGCATTTCTAACTGAGATTAGAACAGACGTGGCTTTATTGTACTGTATGTCCATATCATGTGAATGGGATTTGTGTTTAACGTATTCTACCTGCAGGGCTGCTCCTAGCCTTTATATGGCCCCAAGTAACCAGAATGAGCTTTTTTTTTTTAACATTAGACGAAACTGTAAATGATTGCCAAAATATAAATAGTGTTAAAACAGAATATCAATTAAGTAATTAAAATTATATTAAAATTGTATTATATAAATTGTATTATATAAAATTATGACAAAAATGAGAGAGAAATTTGAAAGATATTGAAACTACACATTGCCTATTATACATACAATGGCAACTTTGTTGTATATCGATGGCCGAAGCGCAAAACCTCCTATCTGAAAAAAAAATTCTTGCAGAATGCTATTTGTTAAGGATACCCAATACATAATACAAAATTAAAAATAAAAAAATATACAAAGTGCAGATAGGAGGTTTTGCGTTTTGGCCATCGATATGCCTCCCTGGAGACCGCTACCGCTGTATGTTACCTGTGTGAAACAAGAAGTCAGCATTGATTTATTTGTCATGGAACTTGTGTACCTCAGTAACTACCGCTACCGCTGTATGTTACCTGTGTGAAACAAGAAGTCAGCATTGATTTATTTGTCATGGAACTTGTGTACCTCAGTAACTTCACTTATGTAGTTATTTTAACCCAAACAACTATCTTTTCCTAAACATAACAAAGTAGTATTGTTGCCTGAACATATTTCACAATATATTCCGAAACCTAACCATCTATTGCAACTCAATACAAAGGCATTGCCATAAAGTGTACCATTGCTGAGTTAACATTGGTGAAAAGGTGGAAATGTATTTATTTTTAGTTTATTTTCGAACAGTGGCGTTGTACTGGACTACATTATACTGAGACGTGTTTCTATTTTTTTATCCTCCTTTATATGAGGAGGGCAGAATAATAGAAAGACCTCTGAATATAATGTAGCCCAGTACAAGACCACCACTAACTAGGTACTCAGTGCTAAAACAATGAAAAATAAAAATAAAATTATAAAAATTATAGGAATTATAAAACTAGACTTATGGTAGAACTGTTGGGTTGCATTATATTGTACAGGTGTACATAATTAAGTAGTCACTGATAAATGATCAAATAAGGAAACCAATAATACAAATCATCATTAATTGTTCATGCAAGCTTTTGCCCATATTTGAAGCTGACTTTGTATTCTATACATACAAGTTTTGGATAACACACTACACATCCTCATATTTATATATATTATGTATGTTTTAAAAAGTAGGCAGTTTCTTAACTGTTGTTCTAATTAAGGGATGTTCTTGTGCTGAAATGTTTGATTTACACTGTATTTCATATTGCTCTTTCAACTTTATGCTATATTTGTAGGATTTACTGCTGCATTTGCCATTAAGCTTTAGCTTATGTCAGATATGAGATATAAGTGAAAATAATCAAATGTTTGAGTGTTTGATGAGTTTGAGTACTCACTTTAATCAAATAATGAAACAGTCCCTATAGAGAAATGTTTCTCAGGCAAACAGCAGCAGAACCCTTTAGTGAGTGATGCAACATAGGCAAGAGAAACAAAGAAAAGGCCTTGATGACGGATTCTGAGATGAAAATCAATGGCTCATGGCATGGGTGGTTCCTATGGTGACAGTGATTCAGAGACTGAGATGAATATCCAAAAGAGCTTTAATTTGTAGTTTTGTCATTAGTACCTAGATTGTTACAATGAATGTATTCCTCTTCAAAGACATAATCCCAGTGGAGCTGCTGTTGCAACACACTTCTGGTTTGATAGGATTCATTCGTTCACTGTCATTGAAGTATTTTCTACACCTTGATACTAAGATCACATTATATTACTGTGTTTCAAACTATTTACAAAGTCTGAGCTCTGTCAGATCTTTATTCAGGCTGTTCTCATCCTGCATTTGTAGCTATACAAAAATATTGCGATGTAATTTGTAGATATACCACAAATCCGAATTGTATATCATCCATTAATATGTACCAGACTGCAAGAGCCCACACAGGACAGTGGATGGGTCAAACAAAAAACAATCCGTCACCTTGGAGACCGCTGTATGTTACTGGGTGAAACAAGAAGTCAGCATTGATTTATTTATCACGGAACTTGTGTACCTCAACACTTATTTTAACCCAAACAACTGTCTTGTCCAAAACATAAGAAAGTAGTATTGTTTCCTAAACATATTTCACAATCTATTCCAAACCTTACCAAGTATTTTACAATCTATTCATAAATCTAAATAAGTTGTTTGCTGTGAAGACGGAAGTTTATTTTGAAAAGACCGTATGCATGTAATGAGTGGACATTGACACGTGTTTCTGGCTTTCATATATAAACACATGAAAATTGAGAAGTCATTTTTTTTTAGGATATCATACAAACCGTTGTATGAGGATACTTTGTTTTATCAATTGGGGTTTCCAGATCAATGTTTTGCATGTATTCATCAAAAACTGCATACATATGTGCGAATATAGTGTAGTTTAACCTTGGGTATACAATCAGGAATGATACCATTATACTCATCAAGTTCATATCTGAGTTCAAGGAACACAGTGACATAAAAAGCCAGATTGGTCAAAAAACACGAGTAGTCAGACGATCAGACAGGTTGGAAACAAACCGGTTAGACAAACTTATTTGAGAGTGAAAGGGACAGTAAGATGATCACCAAAACTGTTTGTTGCAAACATCCATCACAGTTTACAGACCATCTTTAACATTGACCAGTACTTCTAGCTGAGTGTGTTGACTGTGGCTTAGTGGTGAGCAGGGTCGTCCTTCAATCTAGAGGATGGACGGTTTGATCCCTGGCTCCGCTAGTCCATGTTGATGTGTGTGAATGATGTCATGTAGTGTTAAAGCGCTTTGAGTGGTTGGAAGACTAGAAAAGTGCTATACAAGTCCATTTACTGTTTATTGTCTGTCTGTTTCCTGAATCTCAAAGAAAAAGGCCTCTGAACCAATTTGTCCATTGAAATCCTATTGAGAGAGAAAACTGGGAAGAATATGACGGGCTGACATGTGCCCTCTGACAAATTGAATCATTTAGTTGATGGTGGGTTTTAACAACCCACCATCATCAGTCTGGGACAGACAACCATTCATGCCTTTCACACAACCATTTACACCTACGGGCAATTTAGAGTCCAATTAGCCTGAGCTACATGTCTTTGGACTGTGGGTGGGAACCGGAGAACCTGGAGGATACTCACGCTGTCACGGGGAGAACGTGCAAACTCCACACCGAAGTACCGCCTGGGATCAGGGATCGAACCCCTCTTGCTCTGAGGTGACAGTGCTAGCCACTACACCACCGTGCAGCCTGCAAAGAGAGCATGTGTCCATTAATTCAACAAACATTTTATGGTAGCTACAGTTCAATTCCCACGTGTTGAAAAAGTATTGGGACTAATTGAAATGTAATTTAACCTTTCAGATATCAACAATTACATTTTGGACATATAGCCCAACTTATCGTATTTAATTCAGATATATACATCATTGAAGATTTATATAACAATCACTTTGACGAGTGGAAATCCCTTTTTTGATATCTAAAATGTAATTCTGACTAGTTACTAATTGTTGACATCAACTATTGCTAAGGGTTGAATTTGAAAAAGGCCTTCAATACAGGCTGTAGCTACTTTCATTAAAATGAGTAGGTATCACTGGTTCTAGGAGCCAATATACAATAATATGTCCATTATTCATACCATTGACTGTTGTTCCAGAACATCTTCTCTTTTTGTTTGATACACTATTTGTGTGATCAAAATGTTTTAATTGTGACCAAGATATGTAGGCAAATAACATTTTACATTGAAAAATAAACTTGTCAGGGGTCTCTAGTAGACAAACTATGTAATGGAGACACTGTTTCTAAATAACCTCAAACATATTGACATTCAGCCAACATCCAGTCAGGGCCATATACGTATATGGACTGTGACACAATTTTTCTTATTTTCCTCTTTACATGACTATACGGATTTGAAATGACATAGTCAATATGTGGTTGAAGTGTAGACTTTCAGCTTTAATTCAATGGATATAACAAAACTAAGTGTTTAGGTATTACAACCATTTTTACACAGTCCCCCACATTTTCATAGGCTCAAAAGTAATTGGACAATTGTCTTACATATGGTTTGATGGCCAGGTGCGGCCTGTTCCCTCGTTATTTCATGACAAATTAAGCAGATAAAAAGGTCTTGAGATGATTAAAAATGTTGAATTTGTATTTGGTAGCTGGTCCATGTAGCTCTCAGCATGAGGACCACAGAGGTGTCAATGCAAGTGAAGGAGGCCATTAAAAGGCTGACAAACTACACAAAGCTATCAGGCAGATAGCAGAAACATTAGGATTGATCAAATCAACAGTTTGGTACATTCCTAAAAAGAAGGAATGTACTGGCAAGCTCACCAACACCAAAAGGCCAGAAGACCATAGAAGACATGTAAAGTAGATGTAGCAGAACTCTTTCTTCATGACATGAATACTGAGGTCCAGAATACTCTAGAGGAGGTAGGCGTGTCATTGTCAAAGTCTACAATCAAGAGATGTATCTGATTACAGAATGTTTACAACAAGGTGCAAACCACTGGAACACTGAAGAACAGGAAGGCCAGATTAGAATTTACAGAACACATCTGAATAAGATGATCAGTTTTAGATGAAGGTTCTTTGGAAGATGAAACCAATATGAACTTGTAACAGAATGATGGGAAGAGAAAAGTGTGGAGAAGGAAAGGAACGGCTCCTGATCCGAAGCAAACCACATCATCTGGTTAGCCTGGTGGAGGCAGTGCTATGGCATGGGCTTGTATGGCTGCCAATGGAACTGGGTCACTGGTGTTCATTGATGATGCCACAGCTGATAGAAGTAGCAGGATGAGTTGCGAAGTGTTGAGGGCTTTACTATCTACTCAGATTCAGCCAAATGCTGCAAAACTGAATGGACGGCACTTCTCAGTACAGATGGATAATGACCCAAAATGGAGGACTTGGCCCTCCACTCTTCAATGACCAAGTCAGTCACCTGATCTCAACCCAAGTGAGCATACTTTTTTAACTTACTTAAGATAAAAATGAAGGCAGAAAGACCCACAAACAAGCAGCAACTGAAGGAGGCTGCAGTAAAG
This sequence comes from Ophiodon elongatus, assembly GCA_016806645.1. Lineage (NCBI taxonomy): Eukaryota > Metazoa > Chordata > Actinopteri > Perciformes > Hexagrammidae > Ophiodon > Ophiodon elongatus. The sequence goes on from JACSYO010001639.1 coordinate 156,513, forward strand.
GCCTGGCAAAGCATTTCAAGGGAGGAAACTCAGCGTTTGGTGATGACTATGGGTGGAAGACGTCAGGCAACCATTGACTGCAAAGGATTTTCCTCCGAGTATTAAAAATGATGATTATATTCATTATTATGTTAGTTTGTCCAATTACTCTGAAAATGTGGGAGACTGTGTAAAAATGGCTGTCATTCCTCAACAGTTAATGCCATATTTTTGTTACATCCATTGAAATAAAGCTGAAAGTCTACAGTTCAACCACATATTGACTGCTTTATTTAAAATCCATTGCAGTTGTGTAAATAGGCCAAATTAGAGTTTTTTCGACATGTTTTACATGTTACAAAAAAGTAACATGTCGAAAAAATTATAAAAAAAGTATAAAATAAGTAAGATGTCGAAAAAAGTATAAAAAAAGTTACATGTTGAAAAAAGTATAAGAAAAAGTTACATGTCGAAAAAAGTATAAAAAAAAGTCCTGTCTGTCTGTCTCTCTCCCACCTCTCTCTCTCTCTCCCTGTCTTTCTCTCTCTCCTCCCTTTCTCTCTACTTTTACGACTATTACTGTGACACTAAAATCATTTAGTTTCCAGCTGTTCCTGGATTGTAATTCATCTCTTGGATTCTTTGGATGATGCAGTTTTGGCCTTTGGATTGACCACTCTGCTTGTTGTATGGCCCCAATCAGTCAAAAAGCTGAGCTCAGTTGTTAATGCAGAGTATAAATCAATACTGACCGATGTTTTCACTGTTCTCTCTTCATCCTCAGTCCTGTCCATTGATGTAATGGCTGTGCTTTGGGGGCTTCCTCTCTCGGTGCTTCTTCTGTCCCTGCACATTCCTAGTCGAGCATCTCCGTCCTGCCCTGTGCGCTGTCGCTGCTACAGCCTCACTGTAGAGTGTGGATCCACTAGCCTGAGGGACGTCCCCAAACACATTCCTCCATCCACACAGGTAGGGCCTCACGCATCAACATTTTCGTATTTTTACCTTAACTTACTCTCAATGTTTTTGGGTACATTGAGCTCGTAGGAGTGAGCCACGTTAGATTCAGCAAACACTCCTAACTTCAGATAACTGTGCCAGCGTTAACATTATGACTTAAATGCTTGAATGAGCCTTCATGATAATTGTGATTAGCATAATCAACACCTCAATAATACCATGTAAGGGTTTGCGTCCTGCTGATACCAAACGTGGAACCACAAGAAAAACAGGACTCAAATGGACGACCCAGACAGCAAGATAAGGTGTAGAAAAACTGTCTTCACTTATCAGCAGAGGTTTGGTACACGGATAGGCAGTTGAAACAGGCAAAGAAATCAGGCTGGAATGAAAAAAAACATGGTTGACTATTGTCACATGACTCCTCCAAAAGGTCTGGAACACTCATAAATTGTGTTCGTACCTAAGAGAAAATAAAAAATACAAGGAAATTGGTGAATGCGGTAAGTTCTCCAAAATCATTGAGAATGCAAGAGTGGATCTTGCATGAAGCCCATTTCACTGAAAAAGAACATTACTCAATCCAGACTCATAACAGAATTAAAGAACAACATACATATAATGAATGTACATACATAGAACCAAATCACAATCACAAACATTTACCAATACTAACCAAACCTCTTCCTTTGTCCGTCTTCATCTTGTCTTCTCTCTATCAAGACCATCTTCCTCCAGGACAATGTGATTGGTCAGATCCGTCAACAGGACCTAATTCTGCTGCGGCACCTGCACTACCTGTACCTGCAGGTAATAAGCACACACATATGGACACACTTACAGTGTTGGACATAAGAGAACTTGTTCTGACTTGGAACCAGGACTTTGCACATTTGCTATCAATTCTCGACAGAAATACCACTTACAAATATGAAAGATTTGGTAAGAAAATGGTAAGAAAACAAGCAGTTTATCCAAGGGAAAAGTCTGAAAAATATCTCCCACTGAAAAAACATATAGAAAAATATGAATACATTACATTACATTACATTTAATTTAGCAGATGCTTTTATCCAAAGCGACTTACAATAAGTGCATTCAACCATGAGAGTTCAAATCCAGAACAACAAGAATGAAGAAAGTACAATTTCCTCAAGAAAGCCAAACTACCAAGTGCTATAAGTAAGTGCCATTTAAGTGCTACTTAAGTACTACGATATATATATATATATATATATATATATATATTCATATATATATATATATATATATATACATATACATATACATATACAAATACATTTTTTATTTATTTTTTTATTCCAGGTATAGTCAGAAGAGATGAGTTTTTAGTTTGCGGAGGAAGATGTAGAGACTTTCTGCTGTCCTGATGTCATTGGGGAGCTCATTCCACCATTTAGGAGCAGGACAGCAAACAGTCGTGACGTTGTTGAGTGTTTAGCTCAGTGACGGAACTACAAGCCGATTGGCAGATGCAGAGCGGAGTGAGCGGGCTGGGGTGTAAGGTTTGACCATGTCCTGGATGTAGACTGGACCCCATCTGTTCACAGCACGGTACGCAAGTACCAATGTTTTGAAACGGATGCGTAAATATTGGTAATTGATTACCATGTACTCAGCCATTTAGTATAACATTATACTACTTAAATAACACTTTGCAAAGTCTGTGTAATCACTACTCCAATATAATTCAAGATGGGGTCCAACTAAAACGCGGATGATTTGTCTTTGAGCCTGTAGGTAAAAGCTCCCAAAGGGATAAGTTCCATTATATTATGTTACCGCTATTGAAGGTGCCAGTTTCAACATTCTGACTACAAGATATGAGGGACCTCCTCCCCTCTCAGCTGTCTTTAGTACTATGTATACCTTTTTAATTTTCTCATACATATTTCTGTGATGTATTTAGCATATAATGCCCTAATAAAATTGTTTTGCACACCAAATCTTTCAAGGACTTTATATAAGAAAGGCTATCTCATTGAATCGAAGGCCCTTTCAGCATTCAGGATGACTAGAAAAGCTTCAAGATTGTTCTGTTTGATATGGTTTAATATATCCAACAATCACCTGATGTTATCGTGAGTTTGTCTTTGTGAGATAAACCCAGTCTGGTCATTATGTGTAAGTCGAGGAAGGATCTTTTCCAGTCTTTTGATAAGGATTGCTGTGTCTATAGGAACTACATTCTAGTTTGTCTTTTCCCTCTTTGTGGTTAACTGAGATCACTGGCTCGCTCCAAGATAGAGGCATTATAGCATCTATAAACAAAAGTAGTGCTGTAAACAAAGCACAGAGAAGCACCGATTACAGGAAAACAATATGTTATATGTCTTCCTAGTCTGAATGCGCCAGGAGCTGTACTCTATTCTGTTTTCAGGAATACTATCAGTTGAGTCATAGATTCAGGTGTGTTATGCTTGCAGCAGCTAATATATCCAGAGCTGAGCAGCAGGCTATAGAAACCTGGCGAGCTCACTACTTTCTTTACGCCATACATTTTTTTAAAGAAAAATATATTCTGATGATGGAACAAAGTCAGATGTCGGTTCTAGCAGGAAATGAACAAAACAGAAGAAACAGCTCCCAAGCAGTTCAGGCATTGATTTAATTAAATATAGTGCAAATAGTATCAGCAGTAGAAGCTGCAGTTGTTGAGCCGCAAAGCTTTTTGTTTGGTCACCCTCTTATGTTCCTCTTCCTCCAGAACAACACCATCTCAGCAGTGGAGCCTGGCTCTTTCCAGAACCAGGGTCAGTTGCTGGAGCTGGCTCTGAACGGGAACCGGGTCCACGTGGTGACAGCTGACATGTTTCAGGGACTTGAACATCTCCGCATTCTTTACCTGGCAGGAAATGACATCACACGCCTACTGGACTACACCTTCCGTGGTTTACAGGTGAGGCATTGTTCGTTGTTGCTGGTAGCAGATTTAATAAATAATAATAATTATAACGATTATAACTAATTCAATTATGACTTATAAACCCATGCATTAGTACAAAATAATGATGGCACTCAGCTTACGCCATAAACCCCATTAGTTTAACTCACAGAATTTAACAGAAAATTCAATTTTGGACGTCACTCAATTCTGGAAAAATAGGGAAAACTTAAAAATTTTATATTAATGAGGCCTCCACTCGAGAAAAGCATGCCCATACTAAAAATAGTATATCTCTGTGTAGCAGTTGTATACTCTCTCTTGCATTGTGTAATAATCCAGGCACACTTGATCACGGTTTGGCTCCAACCAGCCGTTTATTTACGGAGACAGCGTCCAGCAGACTTGTGGCAACAAGCTGGTAATATAACGAATATATTAGGGTTCTCACAGCCCACCTCGTGGCAACAAGCTCCGGGAACTGCCAAAGTAATAGAAACAATTATTTTAGCTAGCTGTTTGTTAGAAAGTTACTCCACAAAGATTTATTTTTAAACTAGCACAATGTTACAGAGCTTATTACAGATCAACCTACCACGGAGATAGCGTACAGCAGACTGGTAACAATATAAGGGGAGCACCGCCCAAGTCTGCAGGGGCCCAGCAGAGGGCGCTAATGCCACCAAACACGCTAGTCCCAGTGGGAAACTAATAATAATACATTGTAAATGATAGACAAAAATAACAGAAAATAATATATAAAGGAATGGATTAGTAATAACAGTAGTAATTGCAAATAATGGCCAATCAATCTGCTGAATCATTAACTCTGCTACATATGCAACCACAAGGTCTATTTAAATAATATTGGTGTTATTATAAAGGTAATAACTGTGGGATTTGTCTAGGTGTGTAAATATCAGTATATATGTTACTGGTTAAAAGTAAATGAAGATGGAACGCAGAAAAAATGAAAAGATTTCAGGTTCGCCTAAAAAATAAAAAGCACTTTCAGGATGATTCTCCATTTGGAATGATGCAGCTGCAGGTTTAAACCTCTACCAATTCATAGCACAATATGTGAACACTCTCTCTGCAAAGTTTGACTTTGATAAAGTGAAGTAGAAAAAAAATAGAATTTTTATTTTAGTACAGACAGGTCAGGTGACGTCTCCGAAAATGAGAGAGGAATTGGCATAATGAGTTTAATTTAAATTTTCTCATGTACCAAACTATATATTTCACTTTTCTCTCGCTGGAATCGGCTTTCTCTGATAACTTTGGAACCTGGTCGTCTTCTTCGTTGAGGTTCGGCTTGGACCATTCTTCCTCGTCTTCTTCTCTCTCAACAGGATGCTGAATCATCTTATCACCCCCCTTCGTAGCAGCAGGGGTCATTAAGGCATCTTTGCTAGTTTAAAAGTCTTTAATCTCAGAGTCTTTTCTTTTAGAGTCTCTCTCTCTAAATAGTCGCTGGCCGGGGGCCTTCAAGCCTGCAGACAGACAGGACTGTGCCCCCCCCCCCACCCCCCCACCCTCATAGTTTGATACGAATCACTGAATAAAACCTAATCAGTTTAAGATTGAATGAATCAAACAATTACGCGGCTCCCTATTGGTCTGAGACAGGTTGAGATACAACTTGCTGGAAGAGTCATTTAACATCCAGTTTATATGGCAGGAAACTACAAGAATTGTGGACAGGGTTGGCTGCCATGAAATTAACTATACATAGTTTTAATAAATATATGTATACATCTATATCTATATATTTATAGATATAGATCAATATCTATATATAGATATAGATCTATATCTATAAAATACAGGGAATTACTACAACTAGGCCTGGATATCAAGGAAAAGTTTATTTAAGTTTGTTTATGGCTGATCGTAAGCGCACAGGTCTAAAACATAGTAGACTCAGTATTAACAGTCTAAGTGACTACAAGTCCTATCTGGAGTTTGTTCAGGCACATTGATATTGAGAGTCTTACCACTAAGTGCCCTCTGGGTCGTGAGACCAGTTCTTGAAAGAAGTTTATTAGTTCAGATTGTGTCATAGACATTTCAGTTAAAAAAACTCTTGGTGGAGGTCCGCTTACAGCATGTTAGAGCACATATATGATGTCCATGATATTTCACACATTTTAACAATAAACTAAATATGTAGCTATCTATGCAAGATGCAATCTCCATGTCCTATTCAGCACTGCAGTTTTCTTCATTCCTAGATGAGGCTCCATAGACTGAACCAGGCAGGCAGACCCCTTTTGACTGAACACTGGTTATGTACCATGTACCATGTCTCTGCAGCGCCTGCAGGAGCTCCATTTGCAGCACAACAATATCGAGACGTTAGCAGACCAAGCTCTAGTTGGTTTGACTTCTCTGGCTCTGCTGGACCTGAGTAGGAACAATCTACACACCATTGGCCCTGCGTCCCTGCGACCTCTGGTCAGTCTACAGGTGCTGCGCATCACAGGTGAGACTGGATTACTGACATACATGATGTTTGGGGAACATCCTGAGGAAAACGTATTAGTTTTTCTACTTTTCTTTCAAATGCAACTTGCTGTTTTTGCATTATCAGATATATTGAGTTAGAAGACAACTATTTTCTACAAATAGACCAGGCAGGCAGACCGCTTTTGACTGAATACTGATTATCTAAATAAAACATAACAATAATTTCAATGAATCAGTTTATTTCACATTCTTCCTGAAGTTATTCCTTATGCAGTCAATGCATTTCTCTCTCTTTGTATGGTTACTTCCAAAACTCTAATCCAGTCATGTCATAATGCAGTTTCCTCATTTTCCAGAGGTCAGTCCAAAACCATTCATGACCCTCCTGTCAATACATATATATACATTGCTTATGTCTTAGCCTCCTGCCACCACCACAGGTGACTAGGACCTCGATGGGCTCAGCATCAAGGAGTTCCAACCTAACCTCCTGTCCTCTGCTCTGCTGTAGACAACCCATGGCGCTGTGACTGTGCGCTCCACTGGCTGAGGAGCTGGATTGATGAGGAGGGCCAGAGGCTGCTCAGCTCTGCAGAACGTCGACTGGTCTGCACTGAGCCGCCGCGCCTCTCTCTCCTCAGCCTGGTGGAGGTCCCCCTCAATAGCTTGGTGTGTATCCCTCCACTGGTGCAGCTGGAGCCCAGGAGACTAGCTGTGCGCCTGGGAGAGAGCCTCAGGGTGTCCTGCCATGCCTCTGGTTACCCGCGGCCACAGGTAGGGATACTTAAAGCAAATAAGTATAACTTCCAGAAGTTTCCACGACACAAGTTTGCTTCAGCATCCAGAGTAGTCCAGCAGCAGTTTGCTCACTTGGTTATGATGTTCAAAAGAACTCTTATATCAGAAAATAAAAAAAATCAGATTCAGATAAGTACTATTACTATTTGCACAGGTACAGGTCAGTACAAGCATCTTGCGTGTTTAGCTCAGATTTAACGAGTTAAAAGAGCAGCATTAAAAAAAATACAAAAGATACACATGTCGGTCTGTGAGGATGTATAGTGTGTGTCCATGAAAGGAAGGTCAGAGTTGATGACTCTCTCTGCAGTTTTAATGACTTGTTGAAGACATTACCTCTCAGTCTGGTTTGTGTGCCCAAACCACATTGATTCTCCCAATGGTGAGAATGCTATCCATGAATACTCTGTAGGCATGGGTGAGTCCTACTGATTAGGGGTTGCATGGGGGCGCTTTCCTCCTGAAGTCTACAATTAGTTCTGTTGGTTTTGGTTTTGTCTTTGAACAAGGTCGTTGTCCTCTCCATAGACAATGATTTTGTTCACCCATACCCTTTAGGAAAACTCGTCCGCCCCCCTGATGAGGCCAAGGTTTGTCCTGGGTGGAAATACAGACACAAGTGTACAGAGCCCCGACATAGGACTGTGATTCTGTGACACCAGGACTGTTAGCCAAGAATTGATGTTCCTCCTCACAGGTTTCTTCATCGTTGCAGTTGGCTCTGAAGACCATGTAGCCTGCTGGTGTTATGGACTCGTTGGGGGTCTGCAGTCTGATACACGTTTCACAGACGGACAGCATGAAACATATGTGAATGTACCTCTATGTGACTTAGCAGGTCGTCCATTGTATTATCCAGAGACTGGACGTTGGCAAAAAGTGTAACCAGATGGGTTAGCCTTCCTCTGCTAACCAGGCGCTGGAGTTACCCCTCCATGCCTGCCATGCTTCTTTGGCAACCTCAGGTTGCCGGGAAAGTCCCCTGCTGCGGACCTGGCTTGCTGTCACTTTGGCATGGCAATGTGGTTCTGGGAAGGCATCGAGCACACTAAAGTTAAAATATCCTCTGTGACCCAGTTTGCCTAGTTGTTTTAAAGTCGCCCTTACATAGCCCTTACATAGTCTGATGTCAATAAAAGGTTACGTAATACACTTCACCTGTCAGTGGTTTTAATGTTGTGGCTGATTAGTTTATAGAGGTACAGTAACAAAAAGGTAACCTTCAAATGTGTTAAGTTAATGATGATGATGATGGACCTGTACTTGTACAGCGCTTTTCTAGTCTTCCGACCACTTAAAGTGCTTTAACACTACATGACATCATACACCCATTCATACACTGATGGGAGGGGCTAAGGTGCCACCTGCCCATCAGGAGTAGCTACCATTCACATTCAAATTTCATCAAACAAGTAGAAGCTGTAATTGCAGAAAAGAATGGGCACAACAAACACAGCTTCCTGGTGAGCTTTCACTGTATTCTCACACACTGTTTTCTTCCTTTGTGACCACTAAGTCAGGCTCAGGTTTATCATCCCAAATGTGTCCTCCTTTTGTGAGTAATACAATGTTTTTATTTTCATGTTGGACAGATTATGAGACAATGGCCCCCAGTAGAAGCTACAAATGATTAAATATATTAAAAAATAATATTTGATAGGATTCCAAATACTGATATTGAAAGGAAGAAAACGAAAGGACTTGTATCACAATTTTGATTCAAAATTGAAAATAGGTCGAACTGAGCTTTTGATTTAGAACTTCAAAGTCAAAAGCAGGATCTGTGATTCTCCCAGTATTTTTCCCTCCAAGCCCACCTACTTCAGGCTCCAAGACGACACTTACTGGTTGTCTAACCTGCAGCTGCACGTTGAGACACCAGGCCAGCATTAGAGATGAAAATCCTCCTGCTTCTCTGAAGTTCTCTGAACATTTTCCCTCCCATGTGACTCTAATCCCATTTTGACTTTCCAACAAGAGATGCTCTGGCTTAAAACATAGGTTCATGATTTTTATCAAAATTGTCCACTGTTCATATGGGCACTTGACTATTTGTTTTAAGAGAGACTGGAAAAATGGTGACCCTTGGTGCCTTAGGTCCATTCAGTAATATGTCCATGGTATCAGCCTCAGGAACTGAAACACCATATACTGTATGGTGTTATAGTTCCTTTCCATGATCTTATTTACATTTTTAGTTATCTTTATTTTAATTAATGAATAGAAGTAGATATCTTGTCTGACAGCAATCCATGGTGGACTGTTCCAAGTATATAATGTGTAAGTGCACTAGAATTATCATCACATATTTTTCATCATAACACTTAACAAAAGTGACAAACAAAAGTAACAATCAACATAACATATCAAAACAACCCTGCCTCCCTTCCTCTGTATGCTGCGTTTGTTACATCACTCAAAATTGTGTGGCATTGTGCGTTGTTTTTCCTGACAGAATACATTATTTTCTCAGGAGTACTATGTTTACTGATCCCTTTTTTTCTCGCTTTTTTGAGATACACAGTTTTTAGGTATACATCACCCAGTATCCAAAATTTAGCTTCAACATCAATAAGATATTTCAGTATTTCAGAAATTGTTGTGATAATATATCCTCAAAGAGCCTCTAGGACTGGACAGCTCCAAAGCATGTGAAGAAGAGTCCCAGTAGACATTCCACATGTCTGAAACATGGCCCCATGTGCCATATTTAAGCTTGTTTAGTCTTTAAGAGTACATCATGTTCAATGTAAAATGTTGTATTGAATAAGTCTGTGTTTGGTGGAAATCAATATAGTATGTCTTTTTTCTAGGAGAGTACACCAATGTCAGGCCTTGTGGATAAGAGGAAAAAAAGGGCAACAGGGATGGACCCAAATGCCGAGGGAGACGAAGGAGCCGAGGAACGGTGTAAAAATAATTTAATGAAAAGCAAAACTTCCAAGACAAAACGGGGATACAAATAGGGGAGTCAAAAATCTATAACAAAGAAAACCAAAGAAAATCCAGAAGCGGGCAAAACACAAAACAGGACCAGCGCAGAGCAGAGCAGACAGCAGGGAAAATACCGATAGGAGCAGGGTCTGAAACAGTGATAGAAACAGGGATACAAGCAGACGAACCGACAAGGAGGCGGGAGACAAACAAGGTCTATATACACTGTTGACTGTATGTAGAGGTGCAGGTGATAATACAAATATTATTTACCTTTAAAGAAATGTTAAAATACTGTTGTAAAATTGGTAATCAGGTTATAATTACAACAAAATACTGTTAATTTCTGATCCTATTAAGTGTAATATCAGTTTTTTATGTAACTTTAAACAAAAGTATTGTTTATTGAATGATTGATTTAATGTTAAAAAAATATGCCCATCTGTAAAAACAATGGATTTTACCTTTAAAAATTGTCAAAACACTGTTATTAAACTTTGTTCATTTTAGATCTCATAAAATTCTTAAAATATGAGCTATCTCAAAAATATATATCTTTACTTATAACAAATTGGGTTTACCTTCAAACACTTTTGTAACACAGATAATTAGGTTTATAATGATTAAAATATACTGTTAATGTAAAACTACTTCAAGTTCTAAAATTAAATGTAATTGTAAAACATAATTTGTGTTTAAATGGGTAGCTTTTAAACAACCAGGACACACTTACTTAATGTTCTCAACATTTATTTAGTTCTGTTGACCAAAGACTCTTGCAACATTCTTGCATGTAAAACTTAAAAAAGGCAAATGTAAAGCTGAATAGATTTGAAAAAGATTCAATGTGTCTGCACACGCATGCGGCTCTTCAGCCGCTCTGTCTCATTGAGGCTTTGATAAAAAATAACATGGAAACAAATATTTTTTTGCACAGTGGACAATCTTTCAATAGGAACACTCTTATCTTGGAATTTGAGGTGATACTGTGTCACTGAAAATATATATTCTTTTAATATTGTATCATGTTTTAACTAAAATGTGCGTCACATCTTATTACGTTGCTGTCAAGCGCCTTTCCCTGCAGGTGGCTAATCATGATTTGCAGATCCCTCCCTTGGAACAGATACATCCAAAAAAATATTTATTTTCCACAAATATGGGAAGGACTCAAGGCCTGCATAGTTCTGCAGTCAATCATTGGTTGCATGATTGGCTGCATCACATTTTCTCTTCTTCATAAGAGTTTGATATTGTTATAACAGGTAAAAGATCAATACAATGTCAAGAATCGTCTTTATTCTTCTATAATTTCATAAATATAACAAACTATAGTTTTTGTATACATAATACGACTACATATAAAACTTTATAAACTTTATAAGCTGTGACAGCTCCTGTGAGAATAAACGGCTGGTTGGAGCCAAACCAGGATCAAGCTCCAGACAAATTTTATTTGGTGGAAAATAGCAAAATGGCTCTTTGAAGGTTGCCAACCCCTGGTCTAGCCAAATGCTCCAAAGAAATAGGTAACAGCATATCACCTCTACGAACTGAGTCCATACAATCTAAATTTAAAGTATATATTTTTTTTTTAAACTAACTAACAGCAGGGCAATAACACATAATTCACAAATTGCTGACACCCTGAGACCCGGTCAAAATAACACTTCTCTCCTATAATCGTCATGTGTGGCATTGGCTATATATATATACATTGGCTATTATTTGTGTGTACTGTGACACTCACGAGGGCTGCACGTTCCGTGTACACTTCCATGTAGTATGTTTATTGGATTAAAGAGAGCGCTTGGCACAAGGCAGCTTCGGGAGACCAGTCATCAGCCGCAGCAACTCCAATTCAGCCAGCAGGGGCAGTGAGGATGAAGCGAGGGTGCGAGTTGTTTTCTCATTTCTGCTAGGACTGGGCAATATGACTTATATCACAATATGGGTCAGACATTTCATACCACAATAGCAATAAGTATCACCATATAGCATGTTTTCTGGTTATTCAATAGTCTATATGAAATAACCACAAAATAAAGCCTTATTTTTGTATTCTCCTGTGATATCGCAATAGGATTTCATCACAATACGATTCCACTGAAAGACAATAAATTCAGACAATTAAACAACATAGATAGACATTGCATGTATATTCAGTGGGCGACTGGGTCGAGTGGGCAGGGTCGTCCTTCAATCAGAGGATCGGTGGTTTGATCCCCGGCTCCGCTATCCCATGTCGATGTGTCCTTGGGCAAGACTCTTAACCCCAAATGTCTCCTGTAGCTGTGCCTACGGAGTGTGAATGAGTATGAGTGTTAACTACTCCTGATAACAGCCACTGGCATCAGTGTGTGAATGATGTCATGTAGTGTTACAGCGCTATACGAGTACAGGTCCATCCATTTACCATATATATGTATCTACATGCATAGTAAATGGATAAGATTAAACTCCTGGGTGAGAGACAAGATAGGGATGGGGAGGACAGGCAGATGGTCTGTTGCGGGCAGAACAATCAACATCCAATTTAAATGGCAGAAAACTAAAATAATAAAACTCAGATGTTTTATATTTGGTTAAATTCAAGCTTTTAATGTATAAAGACACACTATATTTTCTAAGTGTTTTGCCTACAGAACAAAGATTAGAACCAATGCAAACAAACTCAGCATAACAAAACTTGTTATTTTGCATACAATTTTTATTTAAAGGCTTTTCTTGGTCAGCCTCCATCTTTTCTAGAAAGAAGTCTCAGGTGATGTGTTGAATATCGTTACATGAAGTTTCTCACCCTTGAAACTCCCTTAAAGGAAAGAAGAAAAAAAGAAAAATATCAAGTCAAATTCAAAGTCAATTCCAGTAATTTTTCGACTACTGTTGAGGCACACAAAGAGCTCACAGATCCAACGTCATTGGCTCAGTTCTGTTTGATAGCAGATTTTTTTTATTATTTATGTGATGATAACCTTCTTAACAAAACAATTCATGAAACAATGACTGATTTTTCAGGTGACCTGGAGGAAGGCATCCCAGGGTAAAGTGGTGCTTTCTCCCAGAGGGCTGGTTCAGGAGCTGGGTGCAGGAGAAGGTGGAATGGGTGGAGGAGAAGAACCCTCAGAGGAAGGCAGAGTCAGTCTGAAAAAGACTGACGGCGAGCGCTTTGACCCCGACACTGGCAGTGGCATGCTGTTTCTTAGTAATGTGACTGTAGCTCATGCAGGTTTCTACGAATGTGAAGCCTGGAACGCAGGGGGTGTGGCCAGGGTGACTTTTCAGCTCGCCATCAACTCATCCACTTCCTCTTCCTCCTCTTCTTCCTCCATCTGGGCTTCGTGGTCCCAGGTGTCCTCGCCATACTCACCTTCCTGGCCCAGGCTGAGGAGCCCCGGTGCTGCTATGGGCTCAGATGTTAGCCGGGAGCCCCTGTACGCACTAGGCAGCATGGCCTTCAGCGCTTTGGGAGCTGCCACTCAAACTGCTATAGCTGTAGGCATCTCTCTGCTGGCTCTGACCGCTCTGCTGCTGGTCGCCATGATCTACAGCCGACATCGCCAAAGAGAGAAGGAAGCTGATGGAGCTGAGAAGGTGTGTGTATGTTTGTCTGTACAAGATTAAATAGTAAAAAAATGTAATTAGCAACAAAAATGTTTCATGTCCAACTTGATAAGTGAGAAGATCTTTATTGTGTGTTGCCCTAGGACAACACACAATTTTATATACAAACAATTGTTTTCTGACACACAGATGAAAGCAGGTTTGGCATTGCTTAAGTTAAAGCTCGAAACCTTCCCATTGGAACTGATGTAATAATTATTATTTGACAAGAAACTGCTGTTAAGAAGAAGAATAAGCCTTATAGATTTTAAAAAAACAAATAATATGGGCACTAAAGCATCATCTAACGCAGACCTGGGCATTGTACGGCCCGCGGGGCTGTCGCTGACCAGCCCGCGGGAGGTCAATGGGAAATTAGGAATAAAACGTAAAGAAGTATACATCATGCACATTATACAGCTGCATTGCTTTTATTTTGAAGGCGACTGCTGCCGTTTTGTTTGAATGTCTGCGAGCAGCAGCGTCACTGTGATGTATTGGTGAACTTTACAGGAAATGTGAGTTAGCTGTCACACTCTACATCTCTGTATCAATCGTTTGATACATTTTTGAGGGCTCAAAAGATTGATACAGAGAGTGTAGAGTTTTTAACAAAACATGGACTTCTAAGTATTTATTTACTGAAGTCGAAGGTAAAGCCGTGTGCTTAGTTTGTGGAGAACAGGTCGCAGTGTTTAAGGATTACAATGTGAATCGCCATTACAAGACAAAACATGCGGAGCAACACAACAATGCTTATTTTTGGTTCAGAAGATGTTGTTTCTCTTTGGATCCACCTCCATATGTAAACAAACATTCTCCGTGATAAGTTGAACAAATACAGATACCGATCCTCTCTCACTGACGATCACCTGCACTCAAAAAAACGACGCTTTCAACTAACTTAATAAAATCATGGAAAGGATTTCCACATGATTAAAATGCTTTCTTTAAGCATAAAACAATTATGTTGCTCAAACTTGAAGTACTTGAGTAGGATCAACTTAATTTATTAGGGTTGGTTCAACGCATTTACTTGGGTTGTGTCCAACTCAACTTAATAGGGTTGGTTTGACTAATTCTACATTAGTAAAACATATACTAGGGAATTAAGTTGGACCAACTCAAATTAATTAATTGTATCTAACCCTAATAAATTAAGTTGATCCGGCCCAAGTAAATTATATTGGACCAACAGAATTGCTTATTGCTTAAAGAAAGCGGTGTAATCGTGCTGAAATACTTTCCATGATTTATCTAAAGCTAATTCTAAAAATAACTTTAGAGTGTTAACATTTTTTAAATGTTTACCATGAACCAGAACTGAAATTTAAGTTTTAACAAAATATACAACCTGGTTGGCTGGAAACATAAGACAAATGGGAGATGTTGCAATAAAATTGTATTTCTCAAAATAGGCACTGAATATTTTACACGAGCAGTTGCTTGCAAACAACATATGAATCAAAATACAAGTTTTCTCAACTTTCTATGACATGCATACATACAAAATAATAAAGTACACGGCTTCACTTATTTTTTAAACATGTTCCGTATACATTTGTTTGAAAACTGCAACCCCCAAACATACAACAGTTTCTTGACTCTTCAAATGAGTAAAAAAGTATCCTTCTCTTTAGGAAGATCAATACAAGTGCACAAATGACAACTGAATGTTGACAATTCCAGCAGCTCCTGGGAGTTTTGTTGAGGATGGACTCTACTTAAATGAATGTGCAAGGCATTCCATGTCTTAAAAGGGTGACTGTGGTTCAGTGGTGAGCAGGGTCGTCCTTCAATCAGAGGATCGGCGGTTTGATCCCCAGCTCCACTAGTCCATGTTGATGTGTCCTTGGGCAAGACACTTAACCCCAAATTGCTCCTGTAGCTGTGCTGTGCTAAAGTTGTATGAATGTTAGCTACTCCTGATGGGCAGGTGGCACCTTAGCTCCTCCCATCAGTGTGTGGATGGGTGAATTATGTCATATAGTGTTAAAGAGCTTTGAGTGGTCGAAAGATCTATACAAGTACAGGTCCATGTACCATTTTAAAAGTACATGGGCAGTTTATGTGTGGGCATGGATAGCGCTGCCTGTGCCGTAGTCTAAAATGTTTTAGTAGCTCATACCTACCAGATACACTACACTCCTTACACCTCCACATCCCAAACCAAAACAAATATTAAAACAAGCATGTGATAAGCTGAGACCGACCATGTATTAACCCCTGCTGGTAGAAGCTATTTTTTTGACCGACCTAACATTCCAACTGACCTAGCAACGGAAAGAGCAACCTTTACTAGCAGCTGGTTGCACATAAAAAAATAAAAACATGGGAACTAGGCAAATCAAATTTAGCTAGAACATCACACATAAGCTTTTTAACATTGGAATCGCTTGTTCAGTCAGAAACATTCACTGTTTTATGCCTGGCAGGTCAGTGAGGTTGACCAGGACACTCTTGAGGTGGGACGGTGCAGTCAGTGAGGTTGACCAGGACACTCTTGCGATGGGATAGCAGACACAGCACACTTTTTCAGTCAGATGTTGCTGTAATAAAGTGAGATACAACAATCAATTAATATCTATGAAGGTTAAGATATCAAGTTATGAAAAAATATTTTTTACAGAAAGTAGCTAACGCTCACTAGCTAAACTAGTGCATTGAAGTGAAAATGAATTACATTTGAAGGCACAAGTTTTGTTTCCTTGGGGTTAATACTTAGGGGTGAGACTCTCTAGGCACCTCACGATTCGATTCCGATTCAGAGGGCTACGATGTGATTATAAGACGAGTATCGATTCATTAACATTTTTATATAGATTTACTTTCTGCTATTTGTAAAAACACAGCATATTTGTAAATATGCATCATGTTAAAAACATGTTTTACTTCATTATCTTTTATCAATTCAATATTATTAACAAATAGAAATGTTACCCTCACGTTAACATATCTCTTCTATCATTGCAAAGAAAAAAAGAAAATCGGGCCTGTAGCAGCATCCTCGTAGTAAAGACACAGAATTCAGCATTTTCTGAGTCATTTGACATAACAAGCTGCCCTTATTTGCTAATAAATAATATAGACTTATCTTCAAAAAATCCCCGTTATAGGCAATGAGCATTCAGCGGTGGTACAAAAATTACTCTTTCTGGAATATGTGGTAAAACAATACTTACAGTGATACAGTGCACGGTTACTCTAGATCAGTGGTTCTCAACTGGTCTGGCTGTGGGACCCACCATCACCCCTTAATGACAAGCCGCGACCCAAATCGAGGAACATTTTCAACTTCTCAAATTTATTTAATGAAAAGATGGTGCTGATTGGCTGATGATTTAGAAAACTAATTTCGCAGGTCACGGTGTTCTTCTATACTGTAAAATGGCGGGGGTACATTAAAAAATAATATATATTTAAAATTAGCATCGATTTAAAAATTCTTTAAAAATATTTATTTAATACATTTTCAATAAAATATAAGTGTAAGTTCATAAGCTAAATTTTATATTCAGTGGGCTATTCAATTTCATTATCCTAAAAACCTAGAGTCTCCCCCATATCAGGATGGTTTGACCCAACCTGGCACATGCCACCTGTCATCACCTGTCAATCACAGCCTTGAAAAAAAGTGCAAAACAAGTCGAAACCAGAGCCGGCAAAAAAATGTGAATAGACGACACTCTGCTACATAAAAAATCCCCTTCAAAATAAAACCACAGGATAAAATTTTTTTTTAAAAATCGAATCCAATTTTTTTTTGCCCAGGCAAAGGCCCGTGAAAACGGGTCCGCGACCCACCAGTTGAGAATCACTGCTCTAGATTCTGTGGCAATGGATGTCCACACATAGCTCCTCAGGTGACGCTACTCCATGCCTTTAGCTGTGGTTGGTTGTAGAGAGAGAGAGTCGCTGTCCGTAAAAACGTTGAGATATCTCGGTTCCAAAGTGTGCAACATAGCGCGAAAACTTGATCAGATTGTATTCATATTCGGCTGCTCAAACTCAGCCGCCCTCACCCAAACTCTGCTAGTATTTAGCCTAGCTTGGAAAGTAAACAAGACGCACGTGTATTACGTCTGCTGCGTTCGGGGGCAGCCGTAAGAAACGGACAGCCCGGTGTCACAGAATTGTGTTCAGGCGATCATAACGTTGAGATAATTTTCAATACATTTTCAATTAATTGAGTTTTCTGCATCGAGTCATAAACTTTCAAGAGAGAATGGCGATGCATCTAAGAACCGATTCTCCCCCTAGTAATACTACCGTCATTTAAGGAAAAGAAATCTAACGTTAGTCCAGCTAGCAAGCTAAAGGTTTCAAATAGCTAACGTTACACTTCAACAGACCGTTTTTAGCTAACATTCCAATACAAATTCACTTAAAGTATTAAGAAAAATTATCGTATCGTTGATTTAATGTTAATGATGTTAAACTAAACTTTAACTTCTTACCTTTCGAGCTAAATATTGTTTAAATTTTGAAAGTTAGCTTTGCCTTTACTAGAGTCGGTAAAAGGATGCTAACGATAAATTAGCCGTGCGCAGCTATTAGCCTGGTTCGGACTAATTTAGCTATATGCTAGGATTCCAGTATTAAAGCTAAATGACGGTAGTATTACCCCAGTGAAGGAAATTTGTGCTTAGTAATTTATTTGCATTTAAATTCAGCAGTTTAGCTAGTAAACGTTAGCGCGCTAATTTAACTCTACAAGAAGTATGCTAACGTCATTAACAGTTGTTTATTCGTTAATGTTAGCTAGCTAGTCGTCAACATGTTACCTCGTCATTAACAATAGCTCGCCGTTCACATTGGCAAGTTATGTGTCAGGTTGCAAAAAAAGGAGACAACTTAACGTTAGCTAACGCTAACGCGGCTTAATTAGCAAAGCCATCCACATGGGGACTGTCGGCTTTTTAAGTCTGGTCGAAAATAACACTAAATAACAAATAGTCTTAACAGAACAACTAAGTTAGATAATTAGCTAACAGCTGAAGATATTTATAAACAGATAATATTTTTTGGGGAATTTAGACAGATGATAATGAATTTCTGCTTACCTTTTCCATGCACAAACCAACGGTTTATCTTCTTCTCAACAACCTTCTTCTGACGTTGACTGCCTTCGCCTTGATTTTCGCGGTCATGCCTAGATACTTGATTGTCTCAGTTTATCTCAACATGAATGGATCTAATAGATGTTACGTTTTTGAAGTTCATGCAAATCCTACATGACTGAATCACGTTCACATTGGAAACATGAATGAATAACGTTCGAAATACATGTTACACTATAGTAAATGTAACAGCCAGCCAAAATCCTTTTTTTGAGTCAGCTGTCCTTCACATATCCACCTCAGACATTCAGCCTGACTTCAGTGCTTCATGCAAACCCAACACAGACAAGATGTCTCACACTGAACTGGAAAACAGAAAATCAAGTAATTGGATTACAAAATTGGATTGCAGAAACTTGATCCCAGTCAGTGTTTTATTATATATGGATATTTAATATGTATATTTGTTTGGATCATTATTCTTGCTGCAGATGTTTAAGGTGGAGCTTATTTTAACTCCTTTATACACTGTTTTTCAGTTTGAAAAGTTAGGATGGGTTTGAAAAAAAAATTCTTTAAAATTGTAATGTGCAAAGTAACTCGTAACTAAAGCTGTCAGACAAATGTAGTGGAGTAAAAAGTACAATATTTCCCTCTGAGATGTAGTGGAGTGGAAGTACAAAGTTGAATAAAATGGAAATACTCAAGTAAAGTACCTTGCATTTGTACTTAAGTACAGTACTTAAGTAATTATACTTGGTTACATTCCACCACTGATAATGACATTCACTCTTATCACTCGCAGCTTATCAAAACCATACAATTTACTGCTTTTTATAAAGAGGTGGAATAATATTGAGCAGGATTGAGTTCAGTCTATTGGTCCAGCCCTCCACAACAGTCCTTGTTTCTCATGTGGCCCCTTAGGAAAAATAATTGCCCACCCCACATCTAACGGCAGCCAGTACAAACTACAATATTAATAGAGCGTGAATTCAAATGTCCCTGCAGACTTGCAGACTAAAAAGTAAAGTTAAACTTTGTTAAACAATTTTCAAAACTAGACTTACATAGTTTAGGGGCCGGGGATCAACCACACCAATGAAACATGAACTCTCTTCTGAGTGCAAGTTCCACTTCCTGGAAATTGCAAAGAATTGCCCTAAAATAGTACATTCAATTCAAAATGGCTGATTTCTGTTGAGACTTCTGACTATTGGGTTTATGGTAGACCTCCAAGACGCTTTTTTGCACGTCTCCATATGTTAAATCTGCCTACCAAAGTTCATACACCTAGGGTGAGGGCTGCTTCGTTAAAATGTTCTAAGGGAAGCATTTGAGCTGTATATATTTTGCCCGAGAGCCATAAAATATGTAATTTTTCACCACATCTGAGCAACTTTAGCCAAATTACAATTAATTTGGAGGAAAAATATAATTATATCAAATTCGAAAGGGCCTTGTCAGTGCTCAGGCCCTAATAATGATTTCCCTTGTTTCAAAAGTGCCTTCGCTGGCGGCGGGCCTGAATAATAAAAAATAAAATAGTGCCTCTGCTGGCTGATCACTGGTCGGTGCTCGGGTCCAAATGATTCCTTCAGTTTAAGAGGGCCTCTGCTGACCGACCGCTGGTTATTGAGCCCTAATAATCCTTATAAATACAATAGGGCTGACTGCTGGTTGGGCTTTGGGCCCTAATAATATAGTCAGGGGAACTGTCTACTGGCATTGAAGCAGAATCAGGGCATCATCAGAGAATTCCAGAACAGGTCAGCAGGGTCAGTCCAGCAGGAGCAACTGGGTTATTGTAAAAAAAAATGTTTTAAAGAGGATTACAAATTTTTCTATTTTGACCTATATTGGCCTATAGGAGGAGATTGACCCATTGCGGGCTTGATCCCTTAAAAAAACTGCTCCCAGACCTTGAGGAGGGGGCTGTAATTGGAGAGGGTGAGCTGAAGACTAAACAAATAAAGAAAAACAGAGAAAGTCCCAGAGCACTCGACACAGAGGCTGCCATCTGCGTGCCATCTTACTGAACTGTGTGCCATTTCTTTTCCATTATTGCTGTATTATTGCTGTAAATTGTAACCTGCAGGAGGAGAGCATCCTGTACGTGAATGACTACTCTGATGGCCCCACCACCTTTGCCCAGCTGGAGGAGTATCGTGATGAGCGCGGCCATGAGATGTACGTCCTCAACAGGGCCAAGCCTGTGCTGCCTCCTGCTCCACCCACAGCTGTTTCCACCACTAACCTGGGTTGCCCTGTTCCATCTGATACCTCCAGCCACACCCTCTCCTCTGGGCCTTGCCAGAACATGAGTCCCACTCTGGCCCCCAACAAAAAGCTGCAACAGCAGCAGGAGGGCGACATACGGACCATGAGAAGGATGGCGGGGGAGGGAGGGGAAGCCAAGCCTGTGATCACATCAGAGGCAGAAGGGATGTTTCTTAATCACACAGGCCTGTTCATGGACTCCCAGATAGCCTATGAGATCCATTGCTGAAGGGGGCGGACATAATCCATTCCTTACAGAGGGTCTGTGTGTAAAACAGTGGTTTACAGCAAAGCCTGTCTCATCTTAAAGTCAGGCTCACTGCTGAAATCTACCAGTAGATGACATAAGTACCTGTGGAAGGATTTACTTTCTACAAGTCTAATCCACAGTGATGGGCTCTTATTGGATAAGGTTTACATACCTGGCTCACAATTGGGTATATTAAATCAATAGCACTAAGGGACTTTTCAATGGACAAACTGTGTGAACTTGCCAAAACGACAGCAGTGAGTCAGCTGGTGTGTAAATTACCACATAAATGCCTGACACTCAAAGACAAATTTAACTGGACTCAGGTATATACTGAGCTGCACTCAACTGAACTGTCCTGTACATGAATCAATTCATCAATGATGTGCCAGTTAATATCTTTCCTTACTCAAGTTTGCAAATGGGGAAATCATGGAATCTTCCATTTCATGAGCATGTAGGAACAGTCGTGTATTTTATAACTGTTGTTAATGTCTGGACATGTTTTAATTTATTCTCAGACTTTGTAGGTTGTTGAGCATCTGAAGGCAGTATGTTTCAGCATACCGGGTTCTGTACAGTAACGATGGCCAGCAGTGGTACATCTACAGGGAAGCAAATTCTTAACCAGACAACATTTTAAATTAAAGTGATTTATTTCAACAACAGCTGAATTTTGTAACTACTTATCCAAAAGTTTGGAAACATGTTAATTCACCAGATCTTATGTTATCTTAAATTGAGTTTTAATCTCTCATAATTAAACAAGAATGTGGTGCTGTTGCAGTGGCAAGGTAAACAATTTAGGATACTCAAACTGAAGCGGAATAAAAATATAAAGAAAGAAACATAATTTAAATATTAAGGCCCATTTAAGGTGATGGGATGATTATATAGTATGGTGGTTCTGAGGGCCAAACACACTGCAAATTAAGAAAATACATGCAAATAGACAAAACACAAGTAAATTAAGAAAACATTCTAACCAATTTCACAATACATAACTACAAATAGATAAAACACAACCAAATGCTGAAACACATTTCAAATAGACACAACAACACAAAAATTAAGTAACTGCTGTCCATTCTTTCATTATCATTAATTATGTTGTTCATTCTGTAACACATGGCATCTATTGCATTTCTGTCCATCCTAGGAGAGGGATCCCTCCTCTGTTGCTCTTCCTGCACTTTTTTTCCCTGTTAAAGGTTTTATCCGATGCGAGGGTCCAAGGATAGAGGATGTTGTACATTCAACGAAAAGCCGTCTGAGGCAAATTTGTGAGTTATACAAATAAAATGTAATTGAATTATAGAAAGGAATATAATTTTAATTATTATTCACGCCATCATGACCTAATCCAACTGAAATATTATTTTTTTTGCTTTGAACGTTCTTGGACAGTTCTGAAAGTAACTATAGCCAGCTAATATGACCCAGTTTCACTATTACTTGTGTGTATTTCATCAGATTATTTGAATTTCTAGGCAAATAATAAACAAAAGGCCAACACTAGGTTAACAGCACATATCTGCAATAATATCTGACGCATGTTAAAATAAACCAAACAAAAAACTTTTTAGCTAATTTTTAAACACCACTGAAGGATAGCCGACTTCAATAACAAGCCATGTGAATCGCTTGCTCTACATCACTTGCATCACCTGCTACTTGCAGCACGTTTGTAGCAGGTTGTGTTTCAGTATTTGGTTGTGTTTTCTCTATTTCCAGCATCTCATCGTGTTTCAGTATTTGGTGTGTTTTCTCTATTTCCAGCATCTCATCGTGTTTCAGTATTTGGTGTGTTTTCTCCATTTCCAGCATCTCATCGTGTTTCAGTATTTGGTGTGTTTTCTGTCTGAAGCACATTTTCTCTATTCACTGTTGCAATTGTTGAAGATGTTTTGATACTTGCAGTGTGTTGAGCTTTCAGGGCTATCGTAAAATAGGAATTATTAAAATGTTTCTACATGATCAGTATTCTAGTGTGGGAGGATGAATAAACTACTATTACTGAGAAATTAACTTCAAAACAGACTGAAAATCTATTTCAATAAAACTTGAAGAATAGAAGAAAGTTAAACCTAATAAGGTCTATCTGAACTGTTGAACACTGTGATTATATTTTCCAATACAAATGCTACATATATAGTAGTTGAGGGAAGGGCAACATTAACAATAATAATAAAAATATATATAATTATTATTGTTATTAATGTTGCCCTTCCCTCAACTACACTTAATGTGCAATAAAGGCGTTTTGTCAGGATTTTGTAGGATTGATTTCTCAATTTTAGGTCTGTACAGGCTAAATTTGAGCAATCAAATCAGGTTTTGATGTGATTTTATGAACCTTTTTTCTCTCAAAATATTTTATTGAACAGGACCGAACACCACACACACATCAGCACTACATCTCTATATATGGAGTCAGTCCATTACTTTATATGTATGAGACATGTTCCCATTATTAAAACCAATTGTTCCAAGAAAAGAAAATCTCTGTCATTGTCATAGCAAATATGAAATATATTTATTAATATGAATAAATTATGAATAAGAATAAAATTGTTAATATGCATTATTAAGGGCAGCACCCTGGGATCAGGGACCAATTACTGTATCGTTGAAACAGAC
Organism: Ophiodon elongatus; assembly: GCA_016806645.1. Taxonomy (NCBI): domain Eukaryota; kingdom Metazoa; phylum Chordata; class Actinopteri; order Perciformes; family Hexagrammidae; genus Ophiodon; species Ophiodon elongatus. The sequence goes on from JACSYO010001639.1 coordinate 180,391, forward strand.
TCAAAAGGGGGTTTTCACTTACATTCAAAAGTTGATCAATGAAAGGTTGAAACCGAGCACTAGCTGTCACAACTTTCAATGTTCAATCATACTCCAATCAATAAACAACCATTCTCCAACCACAACAAGCAGCCATGCAATTAAAAATCATAAAGGCAAACAAGCAAACATGTGGCATGTATACGTGTGTTTGTGTGTGTGTCTGTGGGCATCATGAGAGAGTTCCTAATGGTGGAGGGGACCGCAAAAATTACCAATGAGATGTGCAGCCATGGTTGACGTGGGGCAAAGCTGAGATCTGCTGTCATGCTATCTCTGTTTGAGTGTGGGTTAGTAAAGCAAAGAGAGAGAAAAGTGTTCAAGGCAAAGCATAAAGAGTCCTAACTGCTGCGGGAATGCACAATAGCAGTTGTTTTATCACTCAGTAACCCAGAAGGTAAACTTCGGTTGGCGCTGGTCTTTTAACTGATAAAATGCAGCTTACTGGTTTTCCACGCAGTAGTCAAACTAACAGAAGATGTGGGATACAGTCAATGTAAGGTGTTAAACAGAAACAAGCAGTTAATATTGAAGTAGTCTCAACGTAGCATTAACGTGAACATTATCACCTTTCCGTTAAATTCACAACTCACAGTAAAGTGTACAGTACAATAAAGCTTACAGAAACGCATAATTACCTCTGCACAGAAAAAAGTATCTTACTTGAGATTGCTCTTATAGGTGCATGGCTTTTGGTGTGAGTTTCTTCAAGTTCAGACAATAACAAGACCATTATATGGACTTCCTTGGGACCTCGTTGAATGGGAGTCCAGGATCTGAATTCAAACCAAATCTCACACTCAGATGAGACCTGCAAAATCAAGCAAGGTTTGGGCTTTGTTCTTCATGTAGGGCCTTTCTTTGTTCTCCACATTGTGAGGTCCCAATATCCCACCTTTGTTTTGATAAGTGGAGTGCTGGCGACAGTCTTTAGAGCAAACGCAGTTCATGTATTCCTGAGAGTAGGGTTGTAACCATATGCCGCTATTACAGTGTACCACAGTATTAAAATTGACGGTTTATTAATTACATTTGGTATTGAATATAACGGAGGACTCCTGTACTAACTTTAGTCCGTCCCAGATTGATCATCTAGTCGATAGTGCTACAGGCTCACTGAGACTGACACTAGACACTATAGCCCCTCTAAAAAAGAAGATAATAAAGCAGAGGAGGTTCGCAAAATAAAACAAACATTGCAAAAGCTTGAAAGGATATGGCGTTCCACTAATTTAGAAGAATCTCGGTTAGTTTGGCGAGATAGTCTTAAAACATATAAGAAGGCCCTCCGTAATGCCAGAGCAGCCTATCACTCATCAATAATAGAGAAAAATAAGAACAACCCCAGGTTTCTCTTCAGCACTGTAGCCAGGCTGACACAGTCACAGCTCTGTTGAGCCGTGTATTCATATAGACCTCAGTAGTAATGACTTCATGAGCTTCTTCAATGATAAGATTCTAACTATTAGAGACAAGATTAATGGTCTCTTGCCCTCAATCAGTACCGATCTATCCTTGGAGGCAGCTATAAACCCTGATATATGTATGGACGGCTTCTCTCTCATCGACTTTTTCTTCTAAATCTTCTACCTGTCTCTTGGACCCCGTCCCGACGAGACTGCTTAAAGAAGTTTTACCTTGATTGGCTGGCTTGGTCTGCTGGATATTGTCAATCTGTCTTTACTAACAGGCCATGTACCACAGTCTTTTAAAGTAGCTGTGATCAAGCCTCTTCTCAAGAAGCCCACTCTTGATCCAGAAGTGTTGGCTAACTATAGACCGATCTCTAACCTTCCCTTCCTCTCTAAGATCCTTGAGAAAGTAGTTGCAAATCAGTTGTGTGACTTTCTACATAACAATAGTTTATTCGAGGATTTTCAGTCAGGATTTAGAAAACAGCACAGAGACAGCACTGGTGAAAATTACTAATGACCTTCTAATTGCATCAGATAAAGGACTTGTCTCTGTTCTTGTCTTGTTCGACCTTAGTGCTGCGTTTGACACCATTGACCATCGCATTCTATTACAGAGATTGGAACATTTGATTGGCATTAAAGGCACCGCACTAAGCTGGTTTAAATCCTATTTATCAGATCGATCTCAGTTTGTATATGTAAACGATGAAACCTTGATGACCACCAACGTCAGTCACGGAGTTCCACAAGGTTCTGTGCTTGGACCAATCTTATTCACCTTATATATGCTTCCTTTGGGCAATATTATCAGAAAACACTCCATAGACTTTCATTGTTATGTTGATGATACTCAATTATATCTAGCGATCAAGCCAGACGAAACCAACCAGCTTGCTAAACTTCAAGCATGTCTCAAAGATATAAAAACATGGATGACCTGCAACTTCCTGATGTTAAACTCAGACAAAACTGAAGTTATTTTACTAGGCCCAGAACACCTCCGAAATCAACTATCTAATGATATAGTTTCTCTTGATGGCATTGCCCTGGCATCCAGCACCACCGTAAAGAATCTCGGAGTTGTCTTTGATCAGGACTTGTCCTTTAACTCTCACATAAATCAAATCTCAAGGACTGCCTTTTTTCACCTACGTAACATTTCAAAAATTAGACACATCCTGTCTCAAAGCGATGCAGAAAAATTAGTTCACGCATATGTTACTTCTAGACTGGACTACTGTAATTCCTTATTATCAGGCTGCTCTAATAAGTCTCTTAAATCTCTCCAGTTGATCCAGAATGCTGCAGCTCGTGTACTAACAAAAACTAAGAAAAGAGATCATATTACTCCTGTATTAGGTTCTCTTCACTGGCTCCCTGTAAAATCCAGAGTCGAATTTAAAATCCCTCTCCTCACCTACAAAGCCTTAATTGGTGAGGCACCATCACATCTTAACGATCTCATAGATTTAGTGGGGTAATATGGTAATATTACCCCACTAAAGAGCTGCGCTCACTGAATGCGGGGCTGCTTGTGGTTCCAAGAGTCTTACAAAGTAGGATGGGAGCCAGAGCCTTCAGTTATCAAGCTCCTCTTCTATGGAACCAGCTTCCACTTTCAGTACGGGGGGCAGACACAGTGACCACATTTAAGAGTAGACTTAAGACTTTCCTCTTTGATAGCGCTTATAGTTAGGGCTGGCTCAGGTTTGCCCTGGTTCATTCTTTCCAGCCCCTTGATATGCTGCTATAGGCCTAAACTGCTGGGGGACAACTTAGGATACACTGAGCTCCTCTATCCTTTTCTCTCTCTCCTTCTGTATGAATTCATGTTCTATCAATGCACATTACTAACTCTACTTCTTCCCTCGGAGTCTTTGTGCTTTCTCGCCTCGTAGGTTTCCACAAATCGTGGTTGCATCTGGACCTTGGTCCTGCCTCTCTGTATGAATTCATGGACCATAAATGCACATTACTAACTGCTCCATCCCCGAAGTCTTTGTGCCTTCTCGCCTCGCAGGTTTCTGTGGATCGTGGTTAAATCTGGACCCTGGTCCTACGTCCTGATGTGGTCCTCCCCGTCACCTACTGCTACTATTACATGAATCATTTCTGTCATGTGAATTGAACGTGTTGTAACTCTGTTATGCTGTTCATTCTGTACACATGACATCTATTTATACTCTGTCCATCCTGGGAGAGGGATCCTCCTCTGCTGCTCTCCTGAAGGTTTCTTCCATTTTTCTCCCTGTTGATAGGGTTTTTTTGGGGGGAGTTTTTCCTTAGTCGATGAGAGGTTCTGGGACAGAGGATGTCATTGTGTGCAGATTGTAAAGCCCTCTGAGGCAAATTTGTAATTTGTGATTTTGGGCTATACAAAAATAAATTGAATTGAATTGAATTGAATTGAAAAAAACTGACAAAAGTGAGTGTGAAGACTTCCGGTGGAGAACGGTATGGAGTAGTCGCACGTGTCGCACTCTCCTGCAACTTTTTTTACTATAACTTTTCTTCGACCCAAACTTTATCTAACAGCTTGTGCAAAGGCAGGTGCTGTCCTTAAACTGCACCATGAGCAGCAAAACTAAACCGAGCAGGAGGGAAGAGGCAAAAAAAGACGAGCCGGCACCCGAGGCTAGTCAGGTTAGCATGTCAGCTCTGACCGGCCTGCTGGAAGAACACCGCAAGTCCATAGCATCGGCCCTCTCTACCGAACTAAAATCTGCGTTTGCATCTCTCGAGATGTGATACAAGCCACAGTGACGGAAAACGGCGAACGAATCGCGAGCCTGGAGACCAACGCCAACTCCAACGAAGACCGCTTTCAGGCTCTCGAATCCTCCTGCTCTGTCCTGACCGAGCTATGTGCTAACCTCAGAGCTATGTGCTAACCTCAGAGCTAAAAACACCGACTTGGAGGGACAAAGCCTACGAAACAACCTGAGAATCATCGGGTTGCCAGAATCTGTTGAAGGTCCCAGACCCACAAACTTTTTTTCCGAAGCCCTGGTGGAAATACTTGGTGTCGAAGTGCTTCAGACCCCCCCAGAGCTGGACCGGGCTCACCGTACATTTGCAGCTTAACCACGGCAAGGAGACAGACCCAGACCGGTGATTGTGTGCTTTCATCGGCATCAAACCAAGGAACTGGTGGTCCGAGAAGCACGAAAACGCAGGAACGACCTCAAATATAAAGGCACCCCGGTACGCATTTATGAGGACTACTGCCCCGATGTTTTGGAACAGCGTGCAGCCTACCGCGATGTCATGGCTGAACTATACAACCTGGGCCTGCGACCAGCTCTGCTATACCCGGCAAGACTCTAAATCACGGACAAAGAGGGTAATAAGAGACGTTTCTCATCAGCCGAAGAAGCCAACACCTTCGCCAGAGCACGACGGGACCCATAACGAGGGTAAAACCCACTAAAATGATGCACAGACATCGGCTAGCCAGAGCGGCTAGTTAACTGGTCAAAGTTATGTTGCTACAATCAGTCAGTCACCTATGTCGGTAAGAGTGTGTTGTTATTATCACTCCGTTTTCATGGGTAGCAACTCAGTGTTTTTATATTAGCAGGTTTTACTACCAATGACTCGCTTGTTTCACTTCGTTGTTTTGCACTGGACAGGGCATTGTTTAGGCCACACTGGCATGTACCTGCTGGACTGGGGAGCGAAAGCTCGGCGGACTCCCCGATGCACTTTATTTATTTTACGGTTTGCACTATCAGAGGCAGTTGTCTTCCAGACTTTAGCGCTGAGTTAAACAGTTTTTGTTGTTGTTTTTTACACTGTTAATATTTTACATTGTTATTAAACTGTCAATTGCTGATGCACCTTACGACACTTTTGATATATTTTGTATATGTTTTGATACGAATATGCTGTTTACAATTGATGCCTGCACCTGCTAAGGGTAACAGGTAGGACAGGTAGGTTTATAGAAACAGGAAGCCTTAGAGGATTTGGGAATAGTTACTGTTGTCCTTATGTTATTTTATGGGGATTTTTTTATTTTTTATTATTTTTTTGGGTGTGTTGTTTCTGTTTGATATATCACGTATCAAGAGACCGTGGATGAATCTTATATTTCACTCCACGTTTTTGAATAGATCAAGAGGAGCAGCTATTATTATCTGTAAAAATGTAACATTTGAACCTTCAAAATCAGTGAAGGACCCCAATGGTCGCTTTGTGGCAGTCTCAGGCAGGCTTTTTAATACCCCTGTGATATTGGCAATTGGTATTTATGCCCCTGTCTGGGACGATGTTAGATTCATCACCCACCTCTTCTCATCTCTCCCTGACATAGACAGCCATTACTTGATCCTGGGAGGTGACTTTAATCTTACTCAGGACCCTAGTCTTGACATGTCTTCCACCAGACCATATAGCATCTCAAATTCCGCAACAGCACTGAAGACATTTACAGAACAACTTGGCCTAAGTGATCCATGGAGATCCGCTAATCCATCTGCAAGGGCCTTTTCTTTTTTCTCCCACGTTCATCACACATATTCAAGAATTGACTTCTTCCTCAATGACAACAGACTTTTACACTGGACCAACTCTAGTACATACCATAGTATTGTGATTTCTGACCACGCCCCTACTTCAATTGACGTTTTTTTTCCTAATCATAACCTTTTATCAAGACAATGGAGGCTATTTCCCACATTACTATCTAACACACAATTTAAAAGACTCTTCTCAGAAGAAATCTCAAACTTTTTACAGTTCAATGACACTCCCGACATCGCTAGAGGAGTTCTCTGGGAAGCATGTAAAGCTTACCTACAGGGCCAAGCTATCTCCTACACCTCATACCTGAGAAGATCTGAATCGGCTAAGATGGCAGAGATATCGGACCAGCTTCTGGAGCTTGATGCAGACTATGATAACACCCCTACCCCTGCACTTTACAGTCAACGCCTCAAGCTCCAGGCTGAGTATGACCTCCTGTCGACAACGAAGATCGAAAAACAATTGCTACACTCAAAACAACATTATTTTGAAATGGGAGAGAAGGCAGGCTCCCCAAACCAGGACACCACCGAGGCAATATTATCTTTCGACAGGGTCGAATGGAAGTATCCATATTATATTCTGGGAAGATTCGGCTTTAGCTCACACTTTGTAGCCTGGATCGGGTTGCTCTATAACTCTCCGACTGCTTCCATTCTCACTAACGGTGTGAAATCCTGCCCTTTTGCTTTACGCCGTGGCACCAGACAAGGTAGTCCCCTCTCGCCCCTTTTGTTCGCTTTGGCCATTGAGCCTTTGGCCATCTGGCTCTGGGGTGAGGGCATTTCCAGGATGGGAATCACACATAAAGTGTCAATATATGCGGATGATCTCTTGCTATATGTGTCCAATACGGTCTCATCCCTTTCAGCTGTCAAAGATATTCTACTTGAATTCAGAAAATTTTCTGGGTATAAATTAAACTTTCATAAACGTGAACTTCTCCCCATAAATGCGTTAGCCAAGGAACTACCACAATCTCTCTTCCCATTCAAGATGACCTTGGAAGGATTTAGATACCTATGGGGTCGTCATCACACCATCATTTAAGGATCTTTTCGCCAAGAACTTTCGTCCCCTGGTCGACAACTGTAAATCTGATATAACCCGTTGGTCCGCTCTTCCCCTGTCCCTCATTGGCCGTGTCAACCTCGTAAAAATGGTAATTCTTCCCAAATTCCTATATTTGTTTCAGCATATTCCAATCTTTATGAAAAAATATTTTTTTCGCCAACTAGACCAGACTATCTCAGCATTTCTGTGAGCTAACAAACCCCCTCGCATTAAGAAAGCAATCTTACAACTTCCTAAAAAGTCAGGCGGACTAGCTCTACCCAATTTAATCCAATATTACTGGGCCTGCAACATTGTAAAGCTACCCACTGGATGGACGATGGGCTTGGAAATGGCCCCTTGTGGGCCCGAATGGAACTGTCTTCCTCCAAGTTTTCCCTTCAATCCCTCATCACGGCACGACTACCACTTAAAACCCACGGGATCTCAGAAAATCCAATAGTTACCAACTCCCTCAACATCTGGATACAATTCCGTAAACATTTTGGACTGGACAAACCTTCCACTTTGGCTCCAGTCTTTAGAAACCACTTATTCTCACCCTCTGTGTCTGACCCTACTTTTCGTACGTGGCATTGAACGAACAAAGGCCTTTTTAGTGTTAAAGACTGTTATGGGGACTTCATTGATTTTGCAAGACTGTCATCTAAATTTGACCTGCCTAAATCTGACTTTTTCTGCTTTCTACAGTTCAATTCAATTCAATTCAATTTATTTTTGTATAGCCCAAAATCACAAATTACAAATTTGCCTCAGAGGGCTTTACAATCTGCACACAATGACATCCTCTGTCCCAGAACCTCTCATCAACTCAGGAAAAACTCCCCCCCAAAAAACCCTTTCAACAGGGAGAAAAATGGAAGAAACCTTCAGGAGAGCAGCAGAGGAGGATCCCTCTCCCAGGATAGACAGAGTACGAAAATAGATGTGAACAGCGTAACAGAGTTACAACATGTTCAATTCACATGACAGAAATGATTCATGTAATAGTAGCAGTAGGTGACGGGGAGGACCACAGCAGGACGTAGGACCAGGGTCCAGATTTAACCACGATCCACAGAAACTTGCGAGGCGAGAAGGCACAAAGACTTCGGGGATGGAGCAGAGTTAGTAATGTGCATTTATGGTGCATGAATTCATACAGAAGGTAAAATAGAAAAGAATGTGCGTCAGCAGGGCCATGGAAGGAACCAGGAGGCAGGACCAGGGTCCAGATGCAACCACGATTCGTAAAAACCTGCGAGGCGAGAAAGCACAAAGACTCCGAGGGAAGAAGTCGAGTTAGTAATGTGCATTGATAGAACATTAATTCATACAGAAGGAGAGAGTTCAGACAGTTCATCAAGTCTGAATATCCCCACTTTCCTAATCACCCCCCATGATCTTTGATTGACTCCTTGCTCACTTGGGACACTATGCAAAATGGCTCAATCTCAACTATCTATGGCTCCATTGGCTCCCTTAACCCAGACCAGACACCTCATTTGAAACAGACCTGGGAAAAAGAAATTGGTGAACTCATACCTGACAACCAATGGGCTCGCATCCTGGACTTAATTCACTCCTCCTCTATTTGTGCTAGACACGGGCTGCTGCAATGCAAGGTTTTGTTTCGTGTACACTACACAAACGCCTCATACTATTCAAGTGGAAACACACTCTCCCGCCCACACATAACAGTTGGTTAAAAGAGATCTTAAATCACATAAAACTCGAAAAGATCAGATTTGCACACAGAGATTCCAGTGACTCCTTCGAAGAGACCTGGAAGCCTTTCATTACTTATTTGAACGATGCTGCAATCCAACTAGTGAACTAACTAACAGACAACACACCCAAATTTGTTTGTCTGTATGTATGTATGTATGTATGTTTCCTTGTCTTAAGTTATACTATTTTATTTTAATTTGTTTTCAGTTACTATTGTCATTGTGGTTGTTGTTTTGGGGATTTTTTAGCTCAGTGTGGTTGATCCCTTATATCATACCTCCCCAGAATGATATGTATTGTTTTGCCATATGTGTAATTCCTGTATTCAGTGACAGTTTGTCACATTCACACTACCTCCAAACAACTCAATAAGGAATGTAATGTTCTGTATATCCCAATTTTTGGGGGTAGTATTGTTCCCCACTCCTGTACAATGTATATGCAAAATCAATAAAAAAAATAAAAATAAAAATAAAAATAAAAAAGTGAGTGTGAAAGTTAAAGGTACAGAAGTAGTCTGGAAACTGCAGTATATGTTTATTGTTAATAATCATGTGACATTATTTTAAAAGCTCACAGCAGATGTTATTTTTCCTTTTTCATAGTAGTTAATTAACTACTATTTTTCATAGTAGTTAATTTAACATAATTCTGTTTTATTATTATAATTATGTCTGTGAGAATAGTGGTGAATTAGCACAGATGAGCCAGGTGTGTTGTGTTTTCAACACACACACACCTGCACGCTGCAGCTCGGGACTCCATCGGCCATTTTCTGACGGCAATTTTGTAAGATGAGCCCTGCACATAGCCCTCGGCGGAATTGAAGGGACTTTCCATGAACCTGCCCTCTATGATTTAATATGGTTTAGGTTTGAGGTGTAGGCTAGAACAGTGTACCGTACGGTTCACACAGGGAAAAATCTGGACTCCCCAGATGGCCTATCCATCTACGGGATCTCTCTCTCTCTCTCTCTCACTCTCACTCACTCACTCACTCACTCACTCACTCACACACACCTTCGCATTCGAACTCCCATCCTTATACACATACATATATGCCTTTTTTAAATTGTTTATATTTTTATTTTACTATAACCTTAGCATTGCTCAGGAATAGGGCTCCTACTTCATAAAGGTAGCAGTCAACGCCCTTGCTAAAGAGTACCTATATTTGGAAGTTTACTGTTATATAATCTACGCTTGGCAAAAGAAACATGTATAACCTGTTGTTAGCATACAGCAGAGGTCACCAAATTTAGGATAGAAGGAGCTGATTACTTTACCTACATTACCTTCGATCTAGAAGATCGGGTAGAGTGGAAGAAGATTATTTTCAGAGAACTGCATTACATCTAGATTTAGATCTATCCGATCGCCAGACTTTTGGCAAAACCTTTTGTTCACTGAATTAAGTTTTATACCGTTTCGGGTGTTGCAAATTTTTTATCATTTTTTTCTGTATCGGAATCAAAAGAAATATATGCTGAATTGGGTTGAATAAACAAGTTCATTTTTAAGTCCTTTGGGATTGCTCCTTTTTTCCATTTTATACGGGACATCGGAACGCCAGGAGAAGGGTCTTCTCCGAGGGGACACTTCCAGCCCCTGGGGTAAGTTGCAGGACCTCCACAATGGCACACCACTGACACAGGCTCACGCACACACATTCAGCAACTGAAGGAGGCTGCAGTAAAGGCCTGGCAAAGCATCTCAATGGAGGAAACTGCTGAGTTTGGCGATGACTATGGGTGTAAGACTTCAGGCAATCATTGACTGCAAAGGATTTTAAGACTTCAGGCAATCATTGACTGCAAATGATTTTCCGCCATGTATTAAAAATGATCATTATATTCACTATTATGTTAGTTTGTCCAATTACTTCTGAACCTCTGAAAATGTGGGGAAGTGTGTAAAAACACCATTTACCATTTATGAAAGAGGCCAGGGATAAAGTGTAGGCCATGAAATCTCAGGAACTATCTAATCCTCCCACAACAGTCTCCATTCAACCATAGTCCATGAGTTATGGAACGGGCAGAGATCAAGTGTTGTGGGTGGGAAATTTTCACAAGCATTAATCATGGTTTTGTCCTACAATTTTGCTTGTGCAAGCAGAGGTATTCTGCGCCAGGTGATGTGAAAGTGCTCGCTAAAGTAATATATTGAATTGCATGTGTGGGACCTTTAAACACGCGTGCGTGGGGATCTCATTTGTGTCAGACTTTATAGTTAGAACACATGCTGTGGCATTCTGGATCAACTAGCGAGCCTGGCACCTATTGGGACTCCTGGTTCAATTCAATTCAATTTATTTTGTATGGCACAAAATCACAAATTTGCCTTAGAGGGCTTTACAATCTGTACACAAACGACAGCCTCAGAACAGGAAAAACTCCCCCCAAAAAAACTTTAACGGAGAGAAAAAAGGAAGAAACCTTAGGGATCCCTCTCTCAGGATGGACAGAAGTGCGCTAGATGTCATGTGTACAGAATGAACAACATAACAGAGTTATAACACAGTCAATAAAGAAATGATTCATATAATGAGAGTAGTAATTCAATTCAATTCATTTTTGTATAGCCCAAAATCAAAAATGACAAATTTGCCTCAGAGGGCTTTACAATCTGTACACAACGACATCCTCTGTCCCAGGACCTCTCATCGGTACAGGAAACGTAGTAGGCATGATGAAAAAGTTACGACTACTACTAATAATAGCAGCAGTGGATGTAGTAGAATAATAATGATAATAAAACAGTAATGGTATCAGCAATAGTAATAGCAATGCAATTAAATAATAATAATAATAGTACTAGGTGTCAGGCAAGACCGCGGTCCAGATATAACCACAATCCATGGAAACCTGTGTGGCAAGACCTAGTGGCACTCATTCAATTCAATTCAATTTATTTTTGTATAGCCCAAAATCACAAATTACAAATTTGCCTCAGAGGGCTTTACAATCTGTACACAACGACATCGTCTGTCCCAGGACCTCTCATCGGTTCAGGAAACCCCCCCCCCCCCCAAAAAAACCCGTTCAACAGGGAGAAAAATGGAAGAAACCTTCAGGAGAGCAACAGAGGAGGCTCCCTCTCCTAGTACAAAAATAGATGTCATGTGTACAGAATGAACAGCATAACAGAGTTACAACACGTTCAATTCACATGACAGAAATGATTCATGTAATAATAGCAGTAGGTGTCTTGGAGAACCACAGCAGGACGTAGGACCAGGGTCCAGATTGAACCACGATCCATAGAAACCTGCGAGGCGAGAAGGCACAAAGACTTCGGGAATGGAGCAGAGTTAGTAATGTGCATTAATGGTGCATGAATTCATATAGAAGGAAAATAGAGAAGAATGTGCGTAAGTAGGGTCATGGCAGGAACCAGGAACCAGGAACCAGGACCAGGGTCCAGATGCAACCACGATCCATGGAAACCTGCGATGCGAGAAAGCACAAAGACTCCGGGGGAAGAAGTAGAGTTAGTAGCGTAGTAGCTTGAGACCAGCGTATCTGTTATCTGGTAGCGTTCTTTCGCAACTCCAGCTAAACCAAGTTGGCTTGTACTGATGTGCTTCAGTAAAAGCGACTAATTACCTGCTACATCTAAACATTTAAGCACTCATAGCTTTCTCCCTCTTTTAGGAGAGTTAGAAACACGGCTCTGCACCATGTAAGCTCAGTCGTTAGCTACAGTAGTTAGCCAGCCAGCCCCCCCCTGTAGCTGGTGCGGGCCGACCAGAAGTAGCTTCTACTAGCCGTCCCCCGGCAGCCCCCGAGCAGCTGGGAGGCTGGGTGACTGTCGGAAGGAAACATAAATCTAAGCAGAAGCCTATGGTTCACCACCAACTACTTCACGTTTCTAACCTGTTCTCCCCACTCAGCGACACACCCGCTGAGAAACTAATTTAATGAAATCAAAAGTAAACAGAAGAGGAGTAATACAAGTTAACACCACCAACCCAACAAAATAGAAAAATTAAATGTGGACTCTTAAATATCAGATCACTGTCATCTAAAGCTGTATTAGTAAATTATTTAATATCAGAAAATCATATTGATCTATTTTGTCTTACCTGGTTGTGTCATGAAGAATGTTAGCCTAAATGAATCAACTCCTACGTGTATTTCTATAGACCTCAGTAGTGGTGACTTCATGAACTTTTTTAATGACAAGATTCTAACTATTAGAGATAAAATGAATAATCTCCTGCCCTCAAACAGTACCAGTCAATCCTCACATATAGGAACCTCAGAAACAGCTGCAAGCCCTGATTTATATTTACACTGCTATTCTCCAAATCTACCATGACCATACCAATTGACTTCAACAATTTCTACCTTCTACCTGTCTCTTAGACCCCATGCCGACTAGGCTGCTTAAAGGCTGCTTAAAGGCTGCTTGTGGGCGACTGTGGCTTAGTGGTGAGCAGGGTCATCTTTCTATCAGAGAATCGACAGTTCGATCCCCGGCTCTGCTAGCCCATGTCGATGTGTCCTTGGGCAAGACACTTAACCCCAAATTGCTCCTGTAGCTGTGCCTCCAGTGTGTGAATGGTAGCTACTCCTGATGGGCAGGTGGCACCTTAGCCCCTCCCATCAGTGTTTGAATGGGTGAATGATGTCATGTAGTGTTAAAGCGCTTTGAATGGTCGGAAGACTAGGAAAGCGCTATACAAGTACAGGTCCATTTAAAGAACTTTTAACTTTAGTTAGCACCTGTCTTTACGAACAGGCTATGTACCACAGTCCTTCAAAGTAGCTGTAATTAAACCTCTTCTTAAGAAGCCCAATCTTGAGACAGAGGCTAACTATAGACCAGGGACGTGCGGTCAGGGGAGGCAGTGCCTCACCTGTCATCATGAGTAAGAAAATAAATAATGATAACATTTAATAAATATTAACATTTCTCTACTGATCTGTGCTATAAGGCAAGGCAAGTTTATTTGTATAGCACATTTCAACAAGGCAATTCAAAGTGCTTCACATAAAACCATTAAGCATCCAAACATAATGCAAAAGAAAAGATTTAAAAACAATTAAGAACATTCATTTAAACATTAAAAACAACATTAAAAACAGTTAGTAAAACATTAAAAAGCTAAAAAATAGAATAAAAGTTGCAATGCAGTTTAAGAAATAAAATACAGTAGTGAGATGCAGAAATTGATTAAGATCCTTGAATCTGGTTCAATTAAAGGCAACAGCAAACAGAAGAGTCTTCAATCTGGATTCAAAGGAGTTTAGGGTCTTAGCAGACCTGCAGCTTTCAGGGACTTTGTTCCAGATATGTGGAGCAGAAAAACTGAACGCTGCTTCTCCATGTTTAGTTCTTACTCTTGGAACAGAAAGTAGACCAGTCCCAGACGACCTAAGGAGTCGGGATGGTTCATAAGGTAGCGGCATATCAGAAATGTATTTAGGACCTAAACCATTCAGTGCTTTATAAACCAACAGCAGGATTTTAAAGTCAATTCTTTGTTGGACAGGAAGCCAGTGCGAAGACCTCAGAACTGGAGTGATGTGATCCACTTTCTTGGTCTTAGTGAGGACTCGAGCTGCAGCGTTCTGACTGACTTTTTACAGAGACCTGTAAACACACCGTTACAGTAGTCGAGTCTACTGAAGATAAAAGCGTGGACAAGTTTTTCCTGTTGAGGCATAAGTCCTCTAATCCTTGCTATATTCTTCAGGTGATAGTAGGCTGATTTTGTAATTGTCTTGACTGGCTGTTCAGGTTGAGGTCTGAATCCATAACTACACCTAGGTTTCTGGCTTGGTTTGTGGTTTTTAACATCAGTGATTGAAGCTGAGCGGTGACTTTCAATCGTTCATCCTTGCTACCAAAAACAATTACTTCTGTTTTATCTTTATTTAATTGAAGGAAATTCTGGCACATCCAGTTGTTGATTTGTTCAATCCATTTACTTAGCCCTTGTATGGGATTGTAGTCCCCTTGTGATATAGTTATGCAGATTTGTGTGTCGTCTGCATAATTATGATAACACACTTTGTTGTTTTCCATAATCTATAAATGTAATTTATGTATGATTCCAATAATTTGTATAATTAAAGTCGCTGAATTTGCGCATAAGCTGTTCAAACAAAGGAGACACGCGAGATGAGGCAGCGATGAGCTGTGCTTCACCTCAGATTGTGCAATCTCTCACAAATCTGGTTTGAGCGCGTGCCTTTTGCTTTCTGAGTGTTTGTCACCACTGTAATATTTGTATTGTTAAGTATTATCATAAATTTAAAGCTATTGTTAGGTTGCAATAATATAATATGACTTACACCAGTAAATAAGGAATGTGATAGAGAGAGAGGGGATTTCAGGAGACTGAGGCCACTACCAGGCCCCAATAAAACTAATAAGCAACTCCCCTGGAGGGGGTTTGTTCAGCTCAACTTTACGAGAGGGTGGAGAGATGTGCCGGTAAGCCTGAAAGAGGCGATGCACCGATTCTCAACCAACGGAAATCGTCGATTCTACAGCCATAAAACTTTAACCAAATCCACGCTACAAAACTGAGCCAATGAGAGGCGACGATGCACATTTTTACTGGACTATATTATCAAATGTACTGGTCAGTTCGAGGCTCTCTTAGGTCAATGCGCATAGACAGTTAACTCTCGCAGGCTGCTTTTACAGGCAACTGTTGAGGGCCTGTGGCCTGCCGTTGGCCTATGAAACCTCAGCTGAGATTTTTACTCTGTTATCACAACGCTTTTCACTTTATTAAATATGCTTTATTATAACTTTCGTTCCAAGAAGTCCTTTGTCTCCCCGGAACTTTTCTCAGAATACAATAGTAGACACTTTTATTATACGTCCTTTCTTTCCATAGAATAGGTAGTGTATTTCACATGTGTAGAACCTATTTAGTCTTCCTGATTGACATCAAACCGCAGTGAAAAAGGGGAGGCAAACAGTACTTCTGCCTCAATGAAGGGGAGAGCCCACGTGTTCATGCTTGTTCTGCGGTTGCTCTTCTTCTAGAGTTTAAAAACTAAAAGAAGACAAGGACTTTTACAACAAAATTATGGAGATTTTCTGCCAGAAGGATAGACGAATGGAGTTAACTTACAAGTAAAGGTCAGACCATGCATACACTGCAGTAGGCTTAATAGCCTATTTTTATTTGTATTGAATGAGTATGAATTGTGGAATTGCGATGGCAAATAAAAAGCACATGGAGGGTGCAGAGGAAATGCGCTATAAATAAGTGGAATTAAACATGTACCTTACCTATGTGTGTGTAAAGAATGCTGATATGAAATATGAAAAACAACCAGTAGTCAATGTGCAAGCTGCCAATTGACTGGTGCTTTAAGCTTCTCTATCGGGTTCATATATTTGTAAATCTGACTTAGTCAGTGCCTCACCAGTCATGAACCTCACCGCACGTCACTGCTATAGACCTATCACTAACCTTCCCTTCCTCTCTAAGCACCTTGAGAAAGCAGTCACAAATCAGTTGTGTGACTTTCTACTTAACAATAGTTTAATTGAGGATTTTCAGTCAGGATTTAGAGTTCGGGGGTTTCAGGATCGCCTCTCTGCTGTTCGCAGATAATGTGGTCCTGTTGGCCTCTCCGGACCATGACCTCCAGCATTCACTGGGGCGATTTGCAGCCGAGTGTGAAGCTGCAGGGATGAGAGTAAGCACCTCCAAATCTGAGGCCATGGTGCTCTGCCGGAAACCGGTGGATTGCTCCCTTCAGGTGGGGACGGACCATAAGTGAAAGAGTTCAAATATCTTGGGGTCTTGTTCACGAGTGAGGGTAAGATGAAGCGGGAGATCGACCGGCGGATCGGTGCTGCTGCAGCAGTAAAAAAGGCGTTGCACCGGACCATCTTGGTGAAGAGGGAGCTGAGCCGGAAGGCGAAGCTCTCAATTTACCGGGCGGTCTACGTTCCGACCCTCACCTATGGTCACGAACTCTGGGTCGTAACCGAAAGAACAAAGTCTCGGATACAAGTAGCCGAAATGAGTTTTCTCCACAGGGTGGCCGGGCTCAGCATTAGAGATAGGGTAAGGAGCTCAGGAGGGAACTTGGAGTTGAGGTGCTACTCCTTCGTATCGAAAGGAGTCAGCTGAGGTGGTTCAGGCATCTAATCAGGATGCCTCCTCAGCGCCTCCCATTTGAGGTTTTCCGGGCACGCCCAACTGGTAGGAGACCCCGGGGACCCAGAACACGCTGGAGGGATTATATCTCCCAGCTGGCCTGGGAACGCCTCGGGATCCCCCAGAATGAGCTGGAAAATGTTGCGGGTGAGAGGGAAGCTTGGGTCAGCCTACTGGGCCTGCTGCCACCATGACCCGACCCCGGATAAGCGGATGAAAATTGATGGATGGATTTAGAGTGCATCATAACAGACAGTGAAAATGACGAATAACCTTCTAATTGCATCACAGACTGCATAGATTACTGCGATTCCTTGTCTTGTTAGACCTTAGTGCTGCGTTCGACACCATTGATCACAGAGATTAATTTGATTGGTATTAAAATAACTACACTAAGCTGGTTTAAGTCCTATTCATCTGATCAATCTCAGTTTGTATATGTACAAATGAAACCTTGATGAACCAACGTGCTTCTTTTCAGCAATTTTATCAGAAAACAATCAATGTTTGCAGACCGACGTCAGTAACATCTGCCTGCTGTCGCATCATAACTACGTCATAGTAAGTCATGATGCGATAGCAGGCTTACTGAAAGTGAAGTTGGATTTGCTAAACACAGCGGTTGTCTTTTCCTAACTCCTCATGATTTCTCCTTCCCATCTTTACTTGACCCCATGATGTTTTCCAGAGGTCAAAGAAAATTATTTAGGAATAGACGTAAGGAGGTCATTTTTTTTTTAATAGTCCTTTTTGCTTAGGAAGGTTTCTAACTGAGTGAAATGACCCGGAAGTATCCAAGTGGCCGCCATGATAAGAGCTGTGCAAGTTCTCTAAATGCTAAGGAAAAGTGCTCCAATTCTTCCTTTATTAGCTGCTTTAGCATAGGAAACACTACAAAATGAAAGTAGATAATTCCACCCCACAATTCATTGCGGCAGCATTATTTAAAGTGACGCACCATTCGGCCGTTCATGAGAACAAACGACCATGACCGAGAAACGCAGATCATGTAAGTAACGTATTTAATTCAGCATGGGTGCCCACGGTCTTCACCCACCTCGTCTGGACCAGGGAAACTGGGGCACCCTCCTGGAGCCAGACCCAAGAGGGGAGCCGGCGAGTGTCTGGTGGCCAGGACTTCGTCCATGTGGCCCGGTCGGGCTCAGCCCGAAGAAACAACATGGAGCAACCACTCTGTGGACCCACCAACCACAGGGACAAGCAGACCGGACTGGAGTTTGTCCTTTTCTGGAGTTGCCCAGGGGGAGAGGCGCCGGGCGGGAGTGGGGATACTCGGTAGCTGAGCGGCTGAGCGCTGCCGTGTTGGAGTTTTCCATTGAGAACGAGAGGCATGTGGATTGTGGGGAGCAAGGCTCTAACTGTTGTTTGTGCTTACCAAGCAGCAGTTCGGAGTACCCGGCATTCTTGGAGTCGGTGGAAGGGGTCCTGGAAAGGGCGCCGCCTGCCGACTCCATAGTTATCCTGGAAGACTTCAATGCTCACATGGGCAATGACGGAGAAACCTAGCGGGGGTTGATTGGGGGAAACAGCTTGCCCGATCTGAACCCAGGTGGTGTCTCATTATTGGACTGTGACGGACTCCAATGTGTTCGAAAATATGTTAGGTGGATCATAAGGGTACCTGGTACCAGAACACCTTAGGCCGGAGATCAATGATTGACTTTGTAATCGTATCATCTGATCTGCGACCGTATGTCTTGGACACTCAGGTGAAGAGAGGAGCAGAGCTGTCAACTGATCACCACCTGGTAGTGAGTTGGAACAGATGGCGGGGGAGCCGGCTGGAAATACCTGGCAAGCTCAAACAGGTAGTGAGAGTGAACTGGGAACGTCTGGCGGAGGATCCTGTCCGGGAGGTCTTCAACTCCACCTCTGGAAGAACTTCTCACATATCCCGAGGGAGGTTGGGGACATGGAATCCGAGTGGACCATGTGCAAAGCCTCTATTGTGGACGCGGCTGCGAGGATTTGTTGTGTGAGCACTTTGAGGAACTCCTAAACCCGACCAATATGTCCCCTGGAGAGGAGGCAGCGCCTGAAGATTGGGTCACACCTGTATCCCTGGCGGAGGCCACTAAGGTAGTCAAAAAGCTTCTTGGTGGCAAGACACCCTGAGATGCTGAAGCAGCTGGACATTGTTGGGCCCAACCAGTCTACATGTGCTTTGTGGACTTGGAGAAGGCTTTTCGACCGGATCCTTCTGTTTTTTTTGTGGGGAGTGCTGCGGGAGTATGGGGTACCGGACCTGTTGCAATGGGCCATTCGGTGTCTGTACAACTGCAGTAGCAGCTGTGTTCGTATTCTCGGCAATAAGTCAGACACGTTCCCGGTGGGTGTTGGCCTCCGACAGGGCTGCCCTTTGTCACCGGTCTTGTTCATGACTTTCATGGACAGGATATCTAGGCGCAGCCGGCGTGTGGAGAACCATGTTCGGGGGTCTCGGGATCACCTCTCTGCTGTTTGCAGATGATGTGATCCTGTTGACCTCCTCGGACTGGGACCGCCAACATTCACTGGGGCAGTTTGCAGCCGAGTGTGAAGCAGCGGGGATGAGAGTTAGCACCTCCAAATCTGAGGCCATGGAGCTCTGCCGGAAACCGGTGGATTGCTCCTTCCAGGTGGGGACGGAGTGCCTAACACAAGCAAAGGAGTTCAAATATCTCGGGGTCTTGTTCACGACTGAAGGTAAGATGGAGCGGGAGATCGACAGGCGAATCGGTCCGGTTCGTCTTGGTGAAGAGGTCAATTTACCGGTCGGTCTACGTTCCGACCCTCAACTATGGTCACGAACTCTGGGTTGTGACTGAAAGAACGAAGTCGTGGCTGCAAGTGACCAAAATGAGTTTCCTCCATAGGAGGCCGGGCTCAGCCTTAGAGATAGGATAGGGATAGGATAGGGTAAGAAGCTCGGACATCAGTAGGGATCTTGGAATTGAGATGCTACTCCTTCGCATCGAAAGGAGTCACCTGAGGTGGTTCAGGTATTTAATCAGAATGCCTCCTGGGCGCCTCCCACTGGAGGTTTTCCAGGCACGCCCAATTAGTAGGAGAAGACCCAGAACACACTGGAGGGATTACATCTCCCAGCTGGCCTTGGAACGCCTCGGGATCCCCCAGAATGAGTTGGAAAATGTTGCAGGGGAGAGGGAAGTCTGGGTCAGCCTGCTTGGTCTGCTGCCACCGCGACCGGATCCCAGATATGGACTCACAGGAGTTCCGGTAGGTGTTACAGGAATGCCATTAGGTGTCACAAGAGTATCACATGATTTTCCCTGAGTGCCACAGGAGTGTGACAGGAAAGTCGCTAGGTGCCACAGGTTGTCACGGGAGTGCTACTCTGTGTCCCAGGAGTGCTAATTAGTTTAAAAGCAGGTTGTCACATTTGTGTTACAGGAGTTTGAAAGGAGTAGGGACGTCAGGAGTATGAAATCCCTATGACACCTAGTGGCACTCTTGTAGGTGTTTCAAGAGTGTCTCTGGAGTGTCACAGCAGTGTCACAAGAGTTCCACTAGTTGTCACAGGAGTGTCAAAAGAGAGGCACTAAGTTGCAGAGGTTTTTCAAAAAAAGTGCCACTAGGTGTCATAGGGGTTTCAGAGGATTGCCACTAGGTGCCACAGATTGTCATAGGAGTGTCGCTAGATAACACAGATTGTCACAGAAGTGCTATTAGGTGCCAGAAGTTGTCACAGGACTACCATTAGGCGGCACAGGAGTGTCAAAGTGGTACTAATGGCTAGGTGTCACAGGAATGTCATATTCAATTAGCCCAAAATCACAAATTTGCCTCAGAGGACTTTACAATCTGTACACATCCTCTATCCCGAGACACATCGGTAGAGGAAACCACCCCCCCAAAAAAAAACTTTAGCGGGGAGAAAAACAGGAAGAAACCTCAGGGAGAGCCCTCTCCCAGGATGGACAGAAGTGCAATAGATGTCATGTGTACAGAATGAACATAACAGAGTTACAACACATTCAATGCACATGACATAAATTATTCATAAGAGAGTAGTATGCAGAAACATTATTGCAAAAATATGACTACTAATAATAACAGCAGCAGTGGATATAGTAGAATAATAATGATAATAAAAGCAGTAAGGGTATCGGTAATAGTAATAGCAATGTGATTAATAATAATGATAGTAGCAGTAGGTGTCGGGCAGAACCAGGGTCCAGATATAACCATGATCCATGGAAACCTGTGAGGCGAGAAAACACAAAGACTCCGGGGAAGAAGTAGAGTTATTAATGTGCATTAATTCATACAGAAGGAGATAGAGAAGAGGAGGGAGGAGCTCAGTGTATCCTAAGTTGTCCCCCAGCAGTCTAGGCCTATAGCAACATATCTAGGGGCTGGACCAGGGCAAACCTGAGCCAGCCCTAACTATAAGCATTATCAAAGAGGAAAGGCTTAAGTCTACTCTTACATGTGGTGACTGTCTCTGCCCCCCGGACTGAAAGTGGAAGCTGGTTCCATAGAAGAGGAGCTTGATAACTGAAGGCTCTGGCTCCCATCCTACTTTTTGAGACTCTAGGAATCACAAGTAACCCCGCATTCTGTAAACACAGTTTTCTAGTGGGGTAATAGTACCCTGGACATATTACTGGCAGAATTGATACTCTGCGACTGGAGTGTGTAGTCAGGAAGAGACCCGGGTCCTATCCTAGGGCATGCAGCCTTTCTTGGCCAGGAGAGCCAGCATGGGAAAGAGGCCGATGACCAGCAGCTTGAGAAGGGTGACCAGGAGAACCAGTTGGAAATTGGTGAAATCTCTCTGGAGGTAAGACCATACAAATTCACACATTTTCTCTTTCTTTACATGTACCTGTTTTTCCAACTTAAAAAAGACAAGCAAGAGTGTAATTTCTAAATTCTAACACATTTCATGAAGATCCGAGCAGCTAAGATGTGTGGGTTTCCATTACAGGACTGTGATCTATACAGTTGTAAGCGAGTACATTGTGTTCAAGAATGTTGATTAGTTTGTTCATTCACTGTTGGTCCCTGTTTCCCACTTGCTCTCATGTGCAGTTATATACAGATATAGTGTGCAGAAATACACATTAACTAACGCTGTGTAGACTCAGTTCTGAACACAACACTTCCCTTGGTGTTGGTGAGCAGCAACCCATATGTGGGCCAACAGGTTCTCCTGGTCACCGGCCTGGCCTCTTTTCC
>JACSYO010001639.1:207500-215000 GCA_016806645.1 Ophiodon elongatus
AGAAGGAAGAAGATGAAATTCCCTGTGCAAAGTGTGGGAGTCGTCCTTCAAAATGGAGCCGGTTAACCGCTGTAACTGTCTGGTGTACAGGGTCTCTAGGTTGAGCTGTAACTGTCTGGTGTACAGGGTCTCTAGGTTGAGCTGTAACTGTCTGGTGTACAGGGTCTCTGGGTTGAGCTGTAACTGTCTGGTGTACAGGGTCTCTGGGTTGAGCTGTAACTGTCTGGTGTACAGGGTCTCTGGGTTGTAACTGTCTGGTGTACAGGGTCTCTGTGTTGTAACTGTCTGGTGTACAGGGTCTCTGGGTTGAGCTGTAACTTCCTGGTGTACAGGTTCTCTGGGTTGAGCTGTGACTCATCAATCAGCCTGCTCGACCATTTAACAATCTGATGCAGAGAGTTTCTGTTCTTTAAAAAGGTAGGTTAGCAAACCATGACACCAGGGAAAAAGATAAAATCGATTAAATAAAAGCATGATAAAATAAGGTCATCATGGTTTTGTCGATGTGGAAGACAGTTTCATGAAACATAACAAACACTAGTGCCCCTTTTTGCACACGGCTACACAGTTTGCTTCAGAGTTCAGTTTTGAGTCAATAATTATCCAAGATATTTGTTAGATTGCACACATTCCACTGTCTGACCCTTAATGAATATGACTTCATGTGTGTGGGCATGTCTTCTAAAATCAATGATCATGTCTTTGGTTTTAGATATGTGAAGATAGGACTCCACACCACTTCACAAAGTCGCCGATGACCGGGCCGTGGCTGGTCTCATTATCCTGGAGGACTAATAATAACAGAATTATCTGCGTACTTGCTCTACCTGCTCTGACACATATTTTTGTAGAGGATTAATAATAGGGACGAAAGCACACATCCTTGTGGGGAGCCAGTGGAGGAGCAAACTTGGTCAGACAGAATTCCATTTACCCTCACTATTTGTGTCCTATTAGTTAAAAAGTCAAGAATCCAACCCACAAGATTATGACTTAAGTCAAATTGTTCTAAAAGCCTACAGGTTAAAATATGGGGTTGAATTGTGTTAAAAGCAGAGGAGAAATCAACAAATAAAAGTCTAACATGAGACTGATTTCCCCCCAAGTGTTTAAAAAGTAAATTAACTAACATTCACACACTGTAGGCACAGCTACGGGAGCAATCTGGGGTTAAGTGTCTTGCCCAAGGACACATTGACATGGGCTAGCGGAGCCAGGGATCGAACCGCCGATCCTCTGATTGAAGGATGATGTGACAGGAAAATCAAAAGGCCATTCAGATCAAATGGGCCATTTAAGTGACAGTCCCACAGCCTACTTGCTGCAATGCCTGATTTGGAGTGAATCCAGTCTAAATCACACGGTGGGATTAAACTTGGCCTACAGAAAATAACTGCCCTCCGAATCCAAACTGTGCCTCTAAAAATGAAGTAGATGAGGTTGATGTGATATTGAGTCTCAGGGTTACTTAAACTGTTGTTTCGGCTGTTCAGCTGGTAAATTTTTTTTCTTCTTTTTTTTAAAAACACAGCTAAAGTCGACTCTTACCTTCTGCTGCTGAGTAGCTTCCAGCACCTCTTTTGAGCGGTGCATGAGCTGATCCTTATCTTTGATCTCCTGTTCCAGAACAGCCACTCTCATCTGTAGCTGGCTCACCAAACGCTCCTTGTTGTGGACCTCTGTGTCCAGAGAGCTGTTCTCCCTCCTGAGAGACAGGATCTGCTGCTTGGAACGCTGGCAGTCCTATACACATAACAGCAGAAAATTTGTCCCATCGTCAATAATCTTTCTTGAAATAATCTGTATCATGGACAAAATAACAGAATAACTACACCACGGAACGGGAGCCCCACAATCAAGTGTTGCTGCTCATTTAAGAGGCCAGTTTGTACTGATTTTGTAAAAGATAAACAGTTTGTTAACACCCCCCCCCGCCTCATCCACTTACCTCCTCTGCACCCACTAGCTTAATTTTCAGGTCTCTGATGACAGACTCGTTTTTGTATTTCCTCTCAGTCAACTCTCTGCAAGAGGCCTCCAGCTCCGTCAGTCTGCTGTGGAGCTGCTGGCTGCTCTTCTTATGAGAACTTTCCAGCTCCTGACGGAGCAGCTCTGTCTGATGCTGAAGTCTGCTCTGTAACTAAAGACACACCACACACACCTCTCTTACAAATCCTGATGCAGAACGCATCTCTTTGTCCTTCATCCATGAGCTTGGTTAGTTCCAAATAGGGATTTTTATGATATGAAATGTTGATATAACTATTGCCAGTGGAAATAGAATGGTTTCACAATTATCAATCACAATATTTCTAATAGGCCTAGCTAATGAACAAAAATATTTATACCCAGTGGTTATTTGCATAAAAGCACAGTTCAAATGATTAGAAAATAAAAGATTGTCTCTTTATTGATAATAGTATTAGTAGTTTTGAAGGTCACCTATTATTTTTCATGGCTGTTAAACATAAATATGTCTCCCCAGTGTGTCTACAGACCCCGAGTGAGTGTGTGTGTGTGTGTGTGTGTGTGCACGCCTTGCTGCTCTATTGAATGTGTAGATTTACTTGACATACTGCCCTAAAGGCCCAGATGTGAAAAACAAATGGTCAAACTGTATGGGATTTAAAAACTTGTTATTCCTTTGCTTGGTTTTGTAACGTTAGCTCTGTTTAGTTAGCATCAGGCACTAACTTGCTGAGGCCGGTGGTATCGGGAAGCTGGGTTCCCTTGAAAGAGACACCAGCTAAAATAACCTAATTTATATTTTGGCTTCAGACTTTTGCACTGTGTTCATTGTTGTTATGCAGCAATTCACTGAGACACATTGGCTTTAAAAGGATTAATGTAGCTAGTGAGAGGAAACAGCTGTTAATCAGAGCGGAGGAGAAATTATTAGTAAAGTCTGTAAACGTCTTCTCGGTGCTTCTCGACCACAGAGAACCAATTTAAAGACTTGAATACAACGTGAATACTTCTTTCAGTTTCAATGTTGTCTCAGGCTAAATACGTAAAAGTGTAATAACACTGTCTGTAGCGACCAGTACTAAATGGTAAATGGACTGTAATTGTATAGCGCTTTTCTAGTCTTCCGACCACTCAAGTGCTTTACCCCTACATGGCATCATTCCCCCATTCACACACCGATGGCAGGGGCTACCATGAAAGGTCCATCAGGAATCTAACTGACCATTCATACCCAGTCACACACCGGGATTAAGTGTCTTGCCCAAGGATCATCGGCATGGACGAACCGTCACTCCTCTGATTGCTGGGGATCAAACCATCGATTCCTCTGTTCTACCACTGATACACAGTCGCCCTTATGATCGTTATGATTTACAGATACACTGTAATATTAGTAACTCACTGTAGCACCATATATGCTTTTGACTTACTCAACACCAGTTACACTCCTAGTTCAATGTTCTGTGTACTTCATTTCTTCCTCCAAACTTGAAAAAACAATTTAGCATTTTTACACTGTTTGTAGCTGTTGCCATAGTAAACTATAACTTTCCTGCTGTCATACACCTTGATATTATTACATGGCAGAATAATGTAACAGTCAATCTGCCATGTTTTACAGGTGATCTGAGTGACCTGAGGCTTGGTCCTGAAGTTCCTGTCTGAACCAGCAGACTCCTCACAGTATGAGAAACCACCGCTGACAGAGAGATCCATCAGCATCTGACACAACTTCAGTCTACAAGAAACCCTTTACTGATAGAGCACATGATCTGGACAGTTTACATACAAGTTATGGCTTTGCTACTTTTTGAATTATGTGTACCCAATGTATATTTCTATGTCAGTCTATGAATAAAGAGCTTTATTTTTAAAGAGGGTTTTTGTCATTTGTACGTTAATGATCTTGTGGTATTAAAAAAAATATATTGTTCTTTCACAACAGTTTTATCTAACACTGTTTAAACAGGTGATATGAAAAAGGTATTGGATTTACCAACATTTATTCAAGTTTCTCACCGAAACTATATTTTCCAAGATTACATTTAAACACATCATGAGGGCGACTGTGAAAGAGCAGGGTCGTCCTTTCGATCAAAGGATCGGCGGTTCGATCCCCGGCCCTGCTAGTCCATGTCAAATATGTCCTTATTTGCCCCCGCAGGCTTTTCCTACGGTGTATGAACGTTAGCTAGCCCTGACGGCACCTTGCATGGTAGCCCTGCCATCAGTGTGTGAATGGGTGAATGATGAAGTGTTTGGAGTGGTCGGAAGACCACAAAAGCGCTATACAAGTACAGGTACATTCCTATTATCCTCAGTAGCCTCTAATGACGATGCATCAGAAACATGGTGTGTGCAGATGAGTCTTACCTCTACAGCCTTCTCCCTCTCGGATTGTAACTCCTGACAATGACGGCTGGACAGAGAGCTGGTCTGACTTGTCCACTCTGAACGCAGTTTGTCCAACTCTTTTGTCTTCTCAGACAGCGTCTGTAAGAGAAATACATGTTTTATGAATGTAACCGTTTCCCATAAATGGACTATACTTCTATAACGTTTTTTTTTTTAAACAGACAAAGTGCTTCACATTTGGCCTCTCAATTACACACTCATACGCTGCTAGTGACGGAGCTGCCATGCAAGATAGCCTGCCCATGGGGTTCACTGCCCATGGGGTTCATTTTTCACAAAACGTTTATATGTACACAATGTGTTTTTTATAGTCTTTATGACAACAGTCCCGAGAGATGAAAAGTGAAATACTTTTGAAAAGAACAGCTGCCTTTGTTTGACAACAAAACACACATCAAACTTACATTTTCTAGACTGTGCCAGAAAACTAGACGCCAAACATGGCTCCATTATCGACCAGGAACTGTGGACTATAATGGAGCCATTGACTGGAAGGTCTCTCAGCTCTCTTATGGTTCGTTGTTTTAGACCCTGGGGAACAGTTAGAGCCCTATATCACTGTGCTACATACAGCCTGTTAGGTATTTTCTTGACCTTCATATTTGCTTTGCCTTTCTGTATGGTATGTTAGTGCCAGTGCAGCGCACAAGGTGCATCTGTCAATAAGAGCACACATTCCTCCGTTTGTCTTTTCTTTAAAAAACATCCCTCCATCCCCTTGGCCTTAAGCTCCGTAAATTACAAGTTCAACAAAAAATAATTTTTGGTTCCAGCAAAGTTGGCCTATTATTTTCAAGAATGGATGTATACATAACTACTACTTACGATTCTCAGTGGCATTTCTATTACTGCTTTTAATATATCTACTGCTGCTCTTATTAATAGTCATCCTTTTTGAATTATTATTCTGCTATTATTAGTGCTACTACTGCTGTTCCTAGTCTGAGTTTATGAATCATTTATATCATATGGATCAACTATGTTATGCTGTTCATTCTGTACACATGACATCTATTACACTTCTGTCCATCCTGGAGAGGGATCCTCCTCTGTTACTCTCCCGGAAGGTTCTGCCTCTCTTTTTCCCCATTAAAAGGGTGTTTTTCCTTTTCCGATGTTGTCCAGATTGTAAAGCTAATTTGTGATATTGGGCTATACTAATAAAATTGAAATGACCAGAACAATCAAATAGGAGTGTAATAATAATATTAAAAACATATAGAATAGAAAAAGAAAAAAAACAGTTGCATATTTTTTAAGTGCCTTTTGTAAGTTTTGGGCTACAATAATAGTAATAATTGCATATCTAAACATTATAATACATCTGTAGCTTTTTGGCTCCAGGCAGTTGTCTACATTGTCTAACAGTAAAATCTGTCCATGGTGGTTTCCTGAATCAGTGTATTTCACCAGTGTTTCTAACCAGGAGTAGCTGCAACTTGGCTGTGTGATTCATTGTTGATTCATGTGTTGCTGAGGACCCAAGGAAGCTCAGTGTTAAATGTGAAGTTGTAAAAGAGCGGTTCTCCAGAAAGCTACCAGCAGGAACAACAAGCACTCAGCCCGTTCTGAATAGGCATATTTCCAACAGCCACTCTACTAGTTAAATAATAAATAAACAAAAACACCAGCATAGAGGATGCCAGAAAGGTTGACAGACTACATGATGTTTACCTGGTTAAAGCAGTCTGCATTTTATGATTTATTGTTAAAGTATCTGTTGTACTACAACCAGAAGAATAATTTGAAAATAAGCTTGGGTAGGTACTATTTGAGAAAACAGCAAAAGCAAGCTGGATTTTAACATTATCCAACCTAATAACCAGCCCAGTGTTGCCAACTCTTTCTCAATGAGAGTAGCTAGCCACACTAGCTCCAAACGTTTCTAAATCGAGTGAGAAAGTCTTCAAGTAGGCAACACAGCCCGTCCCCCCCAAGCCTCTTTTCAAAGATATTCCCTCAAAATGATCACGATCAGTTAGGAGTAGGAAGTATTGAGAGGGGTCCCTATTAACTGGATAACCTTCGCACTCATGGTTTTAACTTAGTAACACAATGGTTAACAACCCACAATTAACTCTTTAACAGGGTAACCCACCATGGCACACAACAATTTGTGACACATTAGCAATTTGTACTAATAATTGTCCATCCATCCATCCATTCTCATCCGCTTATCCGGGGTCGGGTCGCGGTGGCAGCAGCCCAGCAGGCTTCCCTCTCCCCCGCAACACTTTCCAGCTCATTCTGGGGGATCCCCGAGGCGTTCCCAGGCCAGCTGGGAGATATAATCCCTCCAGCGTGTTCTGGGTTTTCCTCAGGGTCTCTTACCAGTTGGGCGTGCCTGGAAAACCTCCAGTAGGAGGCGCCCAGGAGGCATCCTGATTAGATGACCGGTGACAAAGGGCAGCCCTGGCAGAGGCCAACACTCACCGGGAGCTTCTGACTTATTGCCGAGAATACGAACACAGCTCCTACTGCAGTCCTACAGAGACCGGATGGCCCATTGCAACGAGTCCGGCACCCCATAGTCCCGCAGCACCCCCCACAAAAAAAACAGAGGGACCTGGTTGAAAGCCTTCTCCAAGTTCACAAAGCACATATAGACTTGTTGGGCAAACTCCCAGGACCCCCCCCCCAGTACTCTTGCGAGGGTAAAGAGCTGGTCCACTGTTCCACGACCGACGCACTGCTCCTCTTGAATCTGAGGTTCAACAAACGGTTGGAGCCTCCTTTCCAGCAGCCAGGCTTAAGCTTTTCCCGGCAATCCACCTGTTTTTCCGTAGTGTGATACCCCGATAGTTCGAGCACACTCTCCAGTCCCCCTTTTGGAAAATGGAAACCACCACCCCGGTCTGCCAGTCCATGGGCACTGTTCCCGACCCCCATGCGACATTGAAAAGGTGTCAGCCAAGACAGCCCAACAATGTCCAGCGCCTTCAGCATCTAAGGGCGGATCTCATCTCCCACTGGTGCCTTGCCACCTACTTGTCTACGTAGGTAGACAAGTAGGTAGGTAGGCTGGTATACAGGCAGGTAGACATGAAGGGTAGGTAGGTAGACAGGTAGGTAGGTAGGCAGACAGGAAGAGTGGTAGGTAGGTAGGCAGGTAAACAG